>JAIOTZ010001758.1:0-28999 GCA_023374045.1 Limonium bicolor
AGCAGCGGGGAACCCTTGTGCAAGTATCTATGACAAATACTGTAAGGTATGGACATGTGTGGTTCGTATGTTGCCGTGTTACACGACTTGTTTGCTGTGTGCCTTGTTTGACAATGACCATAAGACTAATGCATGAAAATGGATGTGTGTTTACCGTGCTTACTTGTCTGCTGTGAGCTTGTGTAAAGCATGTGAATTGATTGCTTATTTACCTTGCTTATTCGCGTGCTATATTCTTGTTATACTTTGCTCGCGCGCACACAGTAACTTAATCACTTCTTGGTTACGAAAGACTACGTAACGAAACTCATTGAATGTCACAATAACCAAAGGAATTACATAAGTCAAGGAAACTCCTCTTAACTATAGAGGGATACTAATGACACCCACTATGGTGTCGAGCTATCAACGATAATGATAAGCCAATACCAGTTAAAAATAAATAGGGAGGGACCCTTTGTATCCGGGGGCAGAGGCCCATGATAAAAAAAATAAATAGGGATACGGACCCTTTGTATCCGGGGGCAGAGGCCCATAACATTAAAGATAATAGGGAGAGCTATCCTGGGGTCTAGAGATGACCCCTCTTTCTCGACGCATGACGCCGGGACTGGAGGAGTAGCGAGCACATCCTGGGGTCTAGAGATGACCCCTCTTTCTCGACATATGACGCCGGAAATGGAGGATTGGCTATGGAGAAGACGTTCTCCAAATTGTGGTGATAAGAGAATCACAAATAATCCTTAAAGAAACAAGGAATGATTAGCACCCACATAATAGAGTCTCGGGATCTAATCTATATCCCCTGACTCGGTGCCAGAGAATAAACGACAACTTGTGTAATGAGACCAAACAGATAAGAAACGTTCACAAATGTGATCCCTTGAGAAACAAGGAATGAATCATCTACATAATAAAGTCTTGGGATCTAACCTATATCCCCTGACTCGGTGCAAGAGAAGGAAGGTGAACTTGTGTAATAAGAACAAGAAAACAATACGCAATCGCTTGAATGATCCCATGGTGAGGATCGACGGTATGATATACCTACGCACACGTCCTATAAATTACTTGGTTGTTGTTGCTACATTTGCAGCTTATTGTGCTGAGTTGCGTGTTTGGTATTGCTATGCTACTTGCAAGTTGTGCTTGGTTGCTTATTGATATTGCTATGCTACCGATGAGTGCGTATGATATCTTGATGTGTCGTGGTGTGTTTTACTGCTTTATTATAGCATGTAAATTGACTTAATAATATTCGACCAAGTAGTCGTGTAGCCCGGCAACATACGGGCTACACACGTTCATACTCAGCGTAGTTTGCTGAGTCCTTTACAACCCAATTTTTACAGGTTTGTGCCGGACGATAACGGAGCGTAGGCGGGATGGCTACCGTGGGGGTAGTCCATGAGGGCATTACTTTTGAGTTGTAGTAGTATGTTCAAAGTAAGGGTCGTTGCTAAACCCGAGATGTAATTTTCAGTTTATGATATGCTAATTTTGTAGACACTCGGCATTTGGGAGTTGTAACCTAAATTGTATATGAGTTTTGATAAAGGGCTGTTTCCAGTCATTCAGACCGTAACGTGGTGTTAGTAATGTGATCTGTCAACCACGTGGGTGGTTGGCATCTGTGGCACCCGGATGGAGATTTGAACTGCTGCGTAGTTAACCGTGATTTTATTTAGGCGCGACGTTAGTATTGCTGGATGTTTATTCAGGGGTGTTACATAATGACAAGCTACATCACAGACCACTGCTTAATCAACATTGTTATTTTCCTAAAAACATCAACCCTACGTCAAAAATGCATCTGAAGTGGGATGAGGGAGAGTTAGACGATGATGAATAAGTAGTTTTAGTGTCCAGCTTGACATTATTAATGTGATTAAGCTGGCAGGTCAACACGTAGTTAACTTCCTGATAACAAAGTTATAGTTCGGGGGCTCATAGTCAAAGATACCTTAACTTCAAGATGGTTACCAATAATTATGATAAACACAAGGGGGTAAACTGTATTATCCCAAAACCTCATGGGGTTCCGAGTAATTTACTCTATTTTTTAACAACTTTTCTTTTGAAAAGTCAAAATTATTTTTTACCCCTTGATTAGAATGATGAGGAAAATTTGCACATTGTGGGGTAGGAAGATCTTTATTGATGCTTCAAATATAAAATTGAATTGCTCTCATGCTTAATATTTTACCTTACAAAACTGAGCATGACTAAATAGTCAATAATTTCTCTTGAGTAGTAGACTTCCATATGACTTCGAGATCGAGGATTATGTCACTTTTCAAGTGGTGTGAATAAAATACTCAAATCATAGAAACTTTTAGGTAAATGATGTATACTTTTTTCTCATCTCCTCGGAATTTTAAGAAAATTATCTTTCGAATATTTGAAGTACATTATTGGAACCGAGGAATAGGATAGGCTAAGTGTTCTTATGGCCAATGATAAATATCTTCTACAATTTCAAATGCTTAAGCATGTATAGGTTCTGTTCGTTTTTGCATAAATGTGATATATTTGATGACATAAATGTAGTATAAAAGGGTGGTCCCGTGTGAGCCGTGCTCCCCTGTCGTGAATTGACCGTCTTGTTTATTTTATAACATGTTTTTCATTTCAATATTAAACATATAAGATAAAATAATTTCATAAAACTAAATTTTGTAATATATTGTATCATGTAAGTAATCATATGAAAAACTTAAAACTTAAAATTATTTTATCTTATATTTTAAATATTGAAATCAAACAATATGTTCAAATAATAAACAAGATGTTCAATTCAGAATAGAGGGAGTATAAAAAAATCAGACCAAAACAACTGAAAAACAAACATACCAAACAAAATTATGTTAAATTTTCTTAGAGAAGTCCTCAATGTACTTTGGGTCAAAGCTTGAATGTTTTAATCCCAAACCTCTAGTCAAAGGTAAATCATGCTCCTCTACCAATTCTCCCATGCGATCATATCTTATTAGGACAGTACTGACTTGTTCGAACAAAAAAAAATTGGTGCAGTAGTAGGTAGGAGGGAGGAGTGACACCCATGTGAATCCTAACAGCTAACTCCTCTCGCCTCTGCCCCCGCTCACTCAACTTCACCAACCACCTCCATCTTAAATCTATAGTATATATTTTCTTTAATTTTATTTGATTTTTTTAGAGTTGAATATTTGAAAATATTAAATTATTTTATTACTCCATCGGTCCTTAATTGACTTTCATCATGTCGTTTGATTTTAATATTTAACATGTAAGATAATATAATTTTACAAATCTAAATTTTGTAATAAAATCCTTATATGTAAAACTATATGCCATAGAACTTTGTTTTATAAAATTATTTTATCTTCCATGTTTAATATTAAAGTGGAAAAACATCTTAAAAAACAAACAAAAAGATCAAATGGATAGGGGTGATAGTATATAAACCTCATTGAATTCATATAAATTATTTTTGGAAAGACGTCTTCTTTATCTTTCTTAATTCTTTGATAACCTTTAAAATTGGTTTCTAATCCGGGATAACTAATAATGCCTTGACATCTCTCCCTCTGTGTTTTGTCATCTCTCTACAAACATACCTACTCTTATCCGCACGACTGACCGATGCAAGGATCGAGTTCAGTGAATACATGAGAAAGCAAAACGAAAGAAATACTACAAGAGAGGAGATTTCAGATCTGAATCCCTGTTCATCCAAGTACAGAGAGTGAAGGCCGCGAGATGCGAATGGAGGATCATAGGTCCGTCTCTTTAAGTAGTCAACCATCAGGAGCAGCATCAGAGGCACCGGACCCGCCACTCAACTTAATCGGTTTCGAGATCGTGGAGGTCTCGCCTGAGATGATCAGCGGCCGTCTCCCTGTCACCGCCAAAATATGCCAGGTAGGCTGATTTTACCACTGATGTTTGCTTTACTAATCAATTGATTTGGGGTTTACTGAATGAATTGATTTTGCTGAATTAGTAAGTGATCGGATGAAAAAATTTCCTTTTGAATAGCCATTTAAAGTGTTGCACGGCGGTGTATCGGCGCTTGTGGCGGAGGGACTGGCGAGCATGGGAGCGCATTTAGTCAGTGGGTTAAAGAGAGTCGCTGGTGTGAATCTCAGTATCAACCACGTTCGCAGCGCCAAGCTCGGCGATCTCGTCTTTGCTCAGGCGACACCCGTCAGTGTTGGCCGTACCATTCAAGTAAACTGAACTAAACCCTGAACACCCCTGTTCCCCCTACCTAATCTCTTTCCGTCTGTACATATCCAGTTTGTTACTAAAAGCGAAGGAAATTTGCCTAGAGAAAAGGTCGGGACTAACTCTTGATGCTATGACACACAGGTATGGGATGTCAAGCTCTGGAAGTCGGGCTCTAGCGCTAACAGCGAAAACATGGACGAGAAGATATTGATTTCTTCGTCGAGAGTGACACTACTCTGCAACATGCCTGTCCCTGAAAACGCAAAGGATGCCGGCGATGGCCTAAAGAAGCTTGCTAAATTGTAAAATATATGTGAATAACACCTGTATAATACTGTTTTCGAGTGCAAAAGACACCTAAAATGATTCTTCTTGTCGATGTATTCAAATGATCAACATGAATTTATCGGGAAATGAAATCATAATCTCTGGAATGTTAGTCAAAATCCAAGTTGTCATGCCGGTGCTACATTTCAGATGTTTATTACTAGATCAATCAATTTTAGTATTAGAGAATTAGAAGATCTGTTCTTGGCCACCCTAGTTTACTGGTTTCCTTAATTTTTCTTGTCGAATGGGGTGTCATATCCCTTTCTTTTATGTTACCTTGTTAGCAGATTTAGCCATGGTGAGTGTACATATATACGCCTTTCTTCTTTTTCCTTTGTAGAAACGCTAGAGCCTAACACAGATTTCAGAGAATTGGACACATTTAGTGCACATAATCTAGAGATTTTATCGGGAAATTCATCCCACCAGACAGAGCATTGGTTTTGTCCTGCTAAGTGGGAAATGTTGATCTGCAAGAGCGTATGCACTTCGGTTGAAATGGGCGGAGACATCATTAAAAGTCTCAAGGGCTATGACTAATTCCTTGTCCACTTCCGCATTCTGTGCATGGTAAAGAATACGTACAGTAGCAATTCTGCAATCTGATTCGGTCCTCAATCTAATATTAGGTCCTTATTGGATTCTCCTACAAATGATTTTATCTAAGGAATTGACGGGTACAGGAGGATCTTGTTAATGATTGTCCGAAGGATCACTGATACATCTCTAGTGAGATCGGCTCTCAATATGAGTGGTTTCATTCACTGTGATCTCATTGTTTTTAATCTATGGCTAGATTGTGTTAGTTGGTAGTGCGATTAGAGTCTCCTTCGGGGCTTTATTGTTGTAAGGTGTAGGCTGGTTGAAGGTGTAAGTATTCGGGGATGTTGGGCGGCAATACTTACTGTCTTCAAAGATAAGAGAATATATGGGGAACAAAGAGAATTCTGAAAAGGAAAGGAGTGCGTCCAGTTAGGGTGACAATTCGGGTTAATGAGCCATGTTGAGGTCAACCCATACTCAACTCGTTTAAGAATCTATTGACCAAAACTCAACCCATAAATAATTTGGTTACAAATTTTCAACTCAAACCCAACCCAAATAAAATCATTTAATCCAAACCCAATTCGTTTAACCTAATTTTTTTTTAAATACATCTATTTTTACACTTTATCATTTTTCAATCCAAATAAATTATCAATTTTTATTCTACTAGCTCCCTCGAGAGCTACATGTGATTGCATGATCTTCTTTCACCCTAACCCGATCCATATAAGAAAAAAATGTTGATGGTATTGAAAAATTGTTTATCAAGTTGTTCGACATAAAAAAGTGTTGATAGTGTTTTTTCATATTTATTAACTAATAGTTATAAAGTTATAAAAGAGCCAGAGTAACAAGCTAGTATATATGTTCTATTCATTGTATTTTTCTTTAATAAAATATTGATAATGGGCCGGGTTGAGTGCAGGTTACAACTTGAAACTCATACATAACCCAAAAAATAATGGGTCACCTAAACTCGTCCTAAAAATTAAACGGGTCAAAACTCTTAACCTAACCCGTAATTTAATGGAGTATTTTGGTCAGGTCTTCGGATTGGGTCAAAAGTAGTGTACTGCTGTCATGTCTTGTGTTCTAGTGTCATGAGTATATATATAAATTCTTATTAAAGGACTATGTATAATATTTGCGTTATGGGCCTAGTACAGTTGTCGGGGTATGGGTGTATTACTGACTTGGTATCCCCTATCCTTTAGGGCATCAACATGTTGAAATGAGGACCTTAAAGCAGTAAAACGGTGTGTTGGGAGTAGTTTAGTGAGAAGATCAGCGAGTTGGTCGGTTCCACTCATAAAAGAGAAGGAGAGACTATGGGCAACCACTCTCTTTCGAACAAAATGTACATCCGACCCAACATGTTTGGTTTTGTAACGTAAGACATGGTTTGTTGTCAAGTAGGTTGCACCTAGATTGCATACCAAGTAGTTTGACCCAGAGAAGAGAAATACACCAAGGTCAACAATGATATTCTAAATCAAAATCAATTCAACAACACCTGAAACAACAACCCTATATGATCTATTGTATCTTGTTTCTTGGATAAGCAAAAAATGAGGGAGGACACAAGATATATTGCATAGGCAGAGCTAGACTGGCAATCATCAAGGTTGGTAGCTCAATCTGCGTCCGTGAATGTAGTGAGAGTGGCGGCGAAAGCAAAAATAATAAATAGATAGAGCTATTTTGAACCATATAGGTACTGGATAATACATTTAAGAGCTGATCAATAATGTTGTGTTGCTTGATGCATAAATTGACATAGCTTATTTATAACATATGTAACATCAAAACGACTTTAAACAAAGGTATTGTAATACACTTAGTAACTGTGAAACAATGTAGTGTCAAAGAAAGAGGGGCTACCCTTGGAATGAAGAGGGGTACTAGTAGCAATGTGTGTGAAAACGGGTTTACAGCTTTCATTTTGGCATCGAACACCAATTCATCAATATATATACTTATGTTGTGACATATAGAAACTTTGTTTTGTATGATGAACATGAACACTGTTAGGTCTTAGTGGCTAAGGGTAGTTTAATAAATGTCTAGTCGTAGCTATTCTGTCTTTAATCAGTTCCACCCACCTTTTATGCCTAAACTCCTTCTGAGTGATATATATTTCAAACTCTTATGATCGATAAATCTTTCAAGTTACACCATATAGGTAGTGTCTCCAAATTTTCAAGGCAAAAGGATAGCAGCTAACTCTGAATCGTGGTTGGGATATCTTGAATCATACTTCTTCAACTTGCTTGAAGCATAAGTAATCACCTTTCCATTTTGCATTAGAACACAACCTAACCCATACATAGAAGCATTGCTACAAATCTCAATGCTCTCTAGCCCGGATGACAAAGTCAGCACTGATGTTGATGTCAACCTCTCTTTCAACTCCTAGAAAGACTTCTCATAATCTTTATCCCACTGGAACGTCGCAGTTTTCTTCATCAAGTTGGTCATTGGTCTCGCAACCTTAGAAAAATTCTGGACAAATCTCCTATAATAACCTGTCAACCCCAAGAAACTTCCCACTTATGTCACATTAGTTGACCTTGGCCAATCTTTCACCGCTCTTATCATAGAAGGATCCCAGCTATCCTTTAATGTGACCTAACAAAGAAAATTTTCTTAACTATAATTCACACTTGTTCAATTTAGCGTAAAGCTGGTTGTTCCTTAGTGTCTACAATACAAGTCTTAGATGCTCTTCATGTTCTTTCTCATATTTCGAATACATTAGAATATCATCAATGAAGACAACCACAAACTTGTATGCACATCCACTGAAGAATTTGTTCATCGAGTCCATAACCATTGTTGGAGCATTAGTCAAACCGAAAGGCATGATAGTAAACTCATAATGCCCATATCTTGTCCTGAAAGTTGTTTTTGGTATGTCTTTCTCTGCAATTCTTAGTTGATGATAAACATATCTCAAATCAATCTTTGAGTAAACTCCAGCCCCTCTTAACAATTCAAACATGTCATCAATCTCGGGTAGTGGGTACTTGTTCTTTACTATCACATGGTTAAGATCTCTATAGTCAATTTACAATCTTGAACCGTCATCTTTCTTCCATGCAAACAATACCGGTGCTCCCAAAGGAGATAAACTTCGGCGGATGTACCTTACTTTTTTCATCCAACTTACTTTTCAATTTTCCATTTCAGCAGGTGCCACTCTATATGGTGCTTTGGAAATCGAGGCCGGTTTTAGGTTATGGAAATGCTAAATTCAATCTCTCTATGTGGCGGCATTCCCGAGATCTCACTTGGAAACACACCTGAGTACTCATTCACCTCAGGAATCTCACAAAGGTCTATCAATTCCTTTCTTGGATCCTCCACATACGTAAATAAGCAGGGTATCCCCTTCTCATTTCTTTGGCCCTTTTCATTTTTGCTCACCACACAAGATGTTTCCCTTATGCTTATGTAACCAATCCATTCCAAGAATAACATCAATGTCCCTTAAATCAAACTTGATCAAATCAGCAGGGAACTCAACTCCTTTTAATCTCCTCACATGCTCCTTTGAGCATCTCACCACATTTAACCACCTTCCCCAAGGGAATAGAAATAGCCACTTCTAGGTCTTCACTCGTCACTAACGAGTTCTTTTCAAGAAAGGATGATGCAACAATTGATAATGATGCACCAAAATTAAAAGACACAAGCAGGATTTCCATTAATTGAGAAAGTACCTGAGATCACTTCACCCTTGGCCTTAGCCTTAACTTGGCTCATAACATTAATCTTTTTGGATGATTTGAACTTATTTGTACTACCACCCACATTGGAATTAGTCTTGGGTATGTCTTGAATAGCCAAAAAAGGTGTATTCTAATTTCCTTGGTTCATAGTCATCAAGGCAGCCCGACTAGCATTTCCTTCATACCTCACCTCTAGCCTCATTTCAATCCCTTCACTCTTCCTCTCACCATGGTAGGAAGATGATTCCGGGTTTTGAAAACATTCAAAAGGATCTATGTCCCAACTTTCCACAAAAGTAGAAATCAAACAATTTACCTTGGAAGTTTTCCCTTGAGAGGTCCTTGCCATACTTCTTACATCTAATTCTCTTCTTTAACCCACCAAACTTACCCTTCCTACTTTGAGAATGGTTTATATTGTCACTTATTTTAGAACTTCCTTCATATTTGGAGCGGGCTTTCTTTCTTGACCCGGAATAGGCTTTTATTTATGGTTTCCTCTTCATATCATCTTGATTCCTTCTTAATGTCTAGATATCATCTAAACTATAATCCTTCTCATAGGCCTCTTGCACACTTCTATTTGGGTTCGTAGCGAAGTTGTCCCCTTTTCGAATAACCCGCCGCCGGTCATATAGAGCGCTCCGCCTTCCACCGCATATGTAGAAAAAGAGGGAGCAGGGGAGAAAGAACAACCCTTTTACTTTGGTGCATGAGGTGGCTAGTTTGGCTAGGTAACATAATGGAAATGTATTGGACTACAAATCTAGGAATGTTGGTTCTCTCAAAGTCCTAGGTTGAGATCCTTGATAAACGTTCTTATCAAGGTTTCTTCACTTGGGGCTAAGTCTCTCGCAAAGCTAGACATCTCTAGAAATCTACAATGATATTCCTGGACACTTATGGTTCTTTGCTTGATTTCCATGAACTCATCCTGCATTCTCACCCTCACATGGTCGGGGTATAACCTTCCTCGCAAAGCATTAGTAAAAGCCTCCCACTAAAGCTGGCCACGGTTCCGGTTCCTCCGGTTCCGGAACATGTATATTCGGATTCAGAAACGGCCAGTGGCTGTTCCGGGGTGGTTCTAGATCCGGTTCTGAAGGCTGTACTGGCTTCGGATTCGCTCAAAAAATTGGTTCCGGCCGGTTCTTTACCGGTTCCGGTTCCAAATTCGGTTCCAAGTTTGATTTTTTTTTTTTGATTTTTTTCAAAACTTTTTGATTTTTTTTTAATTTTCATAAGGGGGGGGGGAGGGGCGGAAATTAACAATTGTTTTGACCGATTCTAGGGCGGCTCCATTGGTTCCGATTCCGGTTCTTCGTATTCATCCTTACACCAAATGTACCGGTTCTGGTTCCAATTCCGGTTCCAACCGGTTCCAAGGCGGTTCCGGTTCCTGGTCCAGTTTGGTCCCGAATCCCCAAAGGTATATTTGGATTCACTTCTCTTGCATACGGTTCCGGTTCCGTACCGATTCCGACCGATTCCGAGTCCAACCGGTTCCAGTTCGGTCCTACCGGTTCCGGTTCTATTCGGTCACTTTGGCCACCTTTACCTCCCATCCAAAATTAGGACCAAGTAGCAACTGAGCACAACAAGCTCTTCACCAAAAATCAGCCTCACCTTCTAGGCAGAAGGCAACCCCGAATACCATTATGTTAGCAAGGCATTAGATAGTTTCCAAGACCTTTTCCACCTTTCTTATCCAACCTTTCAGCTTCATTGGATCTTCAACTCCCACATACACAACAGGTCGGAGGTTAGCTATCTTCTTGAAGACATCTTCCCCTTGTCTAGCCTCTCTCTCCTCCTAAGCTTTTTGATCTTTTTCATTATGTAAGGTTATCTGAGCTTGAGCAAATTGGGCCATTGATTATTCATGGCTTCCATAGCTTATTTTTCTTCTTGAGCTTCTTAGGAACTAGCTGAAACTCCAAAACAAACACACTCAAAGGATTAATAACTTCAGATTTCACAACTTCACCACTGATTCCTTGAACAAGTGCCTAAATACTTTCTCTTCCCGAATTCATACATGTATTTTCCTTAAACAATAAAAAGGGTTCTCATGGAATTATAAGTTGCAAAGTTACTCATGTAGGCAAAATGCCTATTTAAGGGTATTTACAAAGTCTCATCATCAAGACAGTCAAGCATTATCACATAAAATCATTAGACAACTTACACTTTAACCTCAAGGTAATTCACATATTATATCTTCCAATGGTCACTCTAACATTCCCACACCATCATAGTCTCAAAGGATTTTTCACAATACAACCATCAGGTGTGTCACACATTGCCTCCATGGAAATGCACTTAGGCTCATAAGAAAGATCACTATTAATCATCATATAAGGCCGCAGCCACGTAACCAAGACTTAGTCATTCTTAATCTCATGATAGTAGGGATCTTCATCCCCAATCAGCTCATAACCGCACCCTAATCAATGAAGGCATAAATAGGTCACTCGAAGTTCACAACACAAACATGAATAAGCATATGTTTCTCATCTTTTTTTATCCTCTTCTCCAGTACAATCACACATTACAAGGTGTTACTTGTAGAGGTGAAATCTTGTTTAACTCATGGACTTCATAATAATGAGGTTGATCAGGTTTAATTACCAATGATCCAAGGTTAAACCCTATTCCCCTCTTTGCTTATAGGTGATACCATCACCACACAAAAAAATTCATTCATATTATTTGGGGAGTAAAGTGTTCTTCTAATCGTATTCACCAAAAGGATTATCTCATTGGATTAGACAAGTCTTAACTTTTCAGCAGCTTAGTGATATCAACTACAACACTCTGCACATGACCCATCACTTACTCAAAAGCACCAAGAT
This sequence comes from Limonium bicolor, assembly GCA_023374045.1. Lineage (NCBI taxonomy): Eukaryota > Viridiplantae > Streptophyta > Magnoliopsida > Caryophyllales > Plumbaginaceae > Limonium > Limonium bicolor. The sequence goes on from JAIOTZ010001758.1 coordinate 11,675, forward strand.
AGCATAATTTGTCACATTATCATTCACCATCAAATAGATCAATAACACCTCATGTGTGCAAGGAGACATATAAACATGAAGGAACATAGTTGTTCTCACTGCACGTCCTCTTTTTATCCGAGAAAATCATTTCAAATCCTTTTTGAAACCACACCAACTCAAGAGAACTCAATTCAGACCCGATGAGACTCTGATACCACTTTGTAACATCCTAGTTTCTAAACATATAGTTAACCTTTTAAACTAACAAAAATTGCAGTGGAAATACAAAATCTTTCAGGTGTTACCGCCACATTACTCTCAAGGGAATTTTAAGGCTCAACCACTTCTTAAAACCAACTTTAAACTTTTAATAATAAAGAAATGGGGGGGGGGGGTTAACCATGGCAGCCTCACCTAACCTTGCTTACAAAAGAGAATGAGAGTTCAACACTCTCACAAATCAGGCTAAGTCATACATACCATAAAGAAGTTTTTAAGAGTAAATGGAAGAATTACAGCTTAAGAGAGAAGTTCGTACAAAAGCTCTCAAATCAAAAGCAGCTTAAAATTCCCCACAGGTCTACGCTCTCACATCCCTTAGCACCTGCAGCAAGGTCAAACACATACAAGCACCACACAACGATAAACCATTAGTATAAAATTGAGTAAAATTTAAGCTACCCTAACGTAAGCTTAATAATCTTTTAATAACTTGAGATTGAAGAACTATGTCTTTACTTTACTCCCCTTTTACTCAATTATACAAGAAGGTTTTTTATAGGAATATCATATCTCATCATTCACCTTGATGCCACAACCGACACTCATAACATTATGGAAATCCTTCAAGAGGGAATACACACTCATGTCAATTTGCTTCCAACATCCCATTATATTTCATTTCATACATTAAAGTTCATGTCAGCTCATATTCACATTCCAAGGTTAATAGTACACTTAGACATCGGATATTAAGAGCCCGTCTCCCTTATAGCAGCATACAGGTTAACAACCTCAATTAATCACCGGATATCTAAAACTCGTATCCCACTTAACAACATAGAGGTTAGCAACCTCACTTAATCACCGGATATCTATCTCCCGCTTGCCACCATGGAGGTTAGCAACCTCAATTCATCACTGGATATCTAGGGTCCGTCTCCCACTTAACAATATAGAGGTTAACAACCTCAAGTCATCACTGGATATCTAGGATTTGTTTCCCTTTTCCATTATTCGTAAATGATTAATCATCCACTAGCATTCATAAAGGATAACATCCATAATCATTCTTCAAGGGTTACTCATTTTTAATCATTCACCAAGGATTACTCATCCATAATCATTCATCAATTACAACATTAAGAATTATTTATGTCTCAAGTTATCCATCATCAAAAGTACATCAATGTATGAGGCTCTTCCAAGTATTCACACATTAGGGTCCTTAAGACCACTAGCAAGTCAAACAAGTTCGTCATTATTTCAAGCACACACACATTGATTACAAGGATCTTACCAATCTCTTACCTTTCTTCGTTGACCATTTACGGATCCAACGGACATCTTCACGTCCTCTGACCATAAAAGGTGGGGCAGTCGCTTGCATCATTAATTAACATTATGGACAGTTCACTTCACACACCCCCTTAGGGTACATACACATAGATAGACTTGGGTTTACCTTTTTGGATGATCTAGCTTAGGTCCAAGCTCTTGTCCTTTAGCTCAAGCCCTCGTGTCAACAATGATGTCTAGGGATTCACATAACATTCGAACAACAACACAATCAATATCCATTCAACACTGCTCAAAGATAATACAAGAATGTATACTCCTCTTTCATCCCAAAATCGACACTAAGCCACATTAGGTCTTCAACTCACTTCTAAACCTCTCTCTATACTTCTTTAACGACATTCAAGCTTTTAAACCACCATAATAGCTTCAAGAACAAAACCCCCCAATATTCAAGTCCATTTTCAGCCATAGAAGGCCATGGGAAGCACTCAAAGTTCAACTTCCACCAAAACCAACAACAAGTGGTTCAAACTTTGTCTTTTAACATAACATTAAGCTTTTATGAAAGATTTAAGCCTAAAAACGATTTTGGAGTGTGAAACTAACAAAGCCCATACCATCTATGAATAGTAACAGTGGGGGAGAAGGTGGAGATCTTTAGCTCAAATTGAAGCTTGAAGAACAAGGAAGTTGTCTTTAGTTGCCAACAATCACTATACTCAATCTGAGGTGAAGATTTGGTGAGGGGAGAAGAACAAGGGTTTCCGTAAGTTGTGTGTTTATCTCCACACTTTTGACATGGGAGGGAGGAATCAAATATGAATGTAAGGGAAATGGCTTATGTGGCAAGTGTCTCTTACTTGCTCTTTTGGCTAATTAAACCAAGATCCCTCAAACTCCTAAAATTGCATTTCAAACCCTTATTTAGAGAATTCAAGAATTTGCTATAAATGGACATGACAGGTTTTTGCCTGTTTTAAGCCTTTAAAGTTCAATACTTAACCAAAACTTGGTTTTACTTTTCAAATATTTTCTTGATCATGGAGGTAGCTTAAAAGACTCTAGTTGGTGGTTAGAAATCATCCTTTAGGGTTGAAGCATTTCAAACCACTCAAAATTACCCAGATGTTGTGGGTTGGGCTGGCTTGACCTGTCCGGTTTAACACCAATTTTTCTTATCAGTCTGGCTCAACACTAATCCTGCTGAACCATTCCAGCTTGACACCAATCCGACTTATCGGTCCAGCTTGACGTCAATCCAGTGTGACACTCCGGAATGCAAGTATTGGTTTCGAAGGAGAAGTAACTACTTTTTAAACTCCTTTTAAAATTACATAATGGGGTTTAAATCACTAACATAAACCTTCATGATTAGTCAAAATATATTGTAAATGTCAGCAAATATGCTACAAAACTGTCAACACGAAGCTATATAAGCTATGTACCTTTTTCTTATGTAACGTAGCTTGTTTCTCACTAAAGAAATTGTATGCTTTTCTAAAAAATATTATTATATTAGGACATTTCATGAAATGCTACTATATTTTTGGCTAATTCATGAAATGTCACTAAAAAAATAAAAAGACGAAATGCCACTATATTTTTACAAAAGTCCATGAAATGCCACTATGTCATTTACTAGAAGCAAAAAGACAAAAATACCCCTATTAGTTAACAAAGTACTTTTAAAATTCACAATATGCCACTAAGTGTTAAAAAATTCATTAAAATTCACAAAAAATCAAAATAATATAAAATATAGATAACTATAAAAATATTTGAAAAAAGTATAAAATTAAATAAAATATATTAAAATATCATAAAATATTGAAAAAAGTAAATATTTCTTAGTTTTTTTTTCAAAATTATTAGTACCATAAAAAATATAGAGTTTTAAACACATAATTTATACTAATTTTTCTACAAATTTAGACCAATATAGTACCATAAATTATACCAATTAATTACCCTAATTTTTATCATACATTTTAAAATTATTTTTTCTACAAATTAAAATTATTTATTCAAAATAAATTATTTTATCTATTTAGTTAATATTTGGAAATTTTTTAAATTTATATTCTATTTTGTAGATGACTTTAGGACATAATATAATTTATTTCGAATAAATAATTTAAATTGATAAAAAAATAAGATAATTTAAAAATGTATGGTACAAATTTCTGGTTTGTAATTGGTACAAGTTATGGTGATTAATTGATAGAAAATTGGTATTAGTCTTAATTTTTAACATAATTTATACCAATTTTTCTACAAATTAAGCACCATAACTAGTACCAAGTAATTACCATAATTGTACCATACATTTTCAAATTATTTTTCTATCAATTTAAATTATTTATTCAAAATTAATTATATTATGTCATAAAGTGATCTGAAAAATAGAATATAAATTTAAAAATAATAAGTTTCTAAATATTAATTAAAAACTAAAAATAATTTTTTTGAAAAATAAAATTACTAGAAAAAAAATTAAAATGAATGGTAAAAATTATGGTAATTAATTGTTATAAATTATGCTACTATATTGGTCCAAATTTGTAGAATAATTAGTATAAATTATGTGTTTAAAACTCTTCATTCTTTTTATAGTACTAAATAACTTTTAAAAAATATAAGAAATATTTACTTTTTTAAATGTTTTATGATATTTTAATATATTTTTCAATTTTTATAATTTTTTATAATTTTTAAATACTTTTAATAGTTATCAATAATTTTATAACATTTTGTATTTTTTTGTGAATTTTTGTGAATTTTTTAACACTCAGGGGCATATTGTGAACTTTAAAAGTACTTTGTTAGCTAGTACGACTATTTTTGTCTTTTTTGCTTCTGGTCAATGACATATTGACATTTCATGGACTTTTATAAAAATATGGTGACATTCTGTAACTTTCTTTTTTTAGTGGCATTTTATAAATTAGTCAAAAAAATATTGACATTTCATCAACTTTCCCTATCATATTTTTCAGAAATTTAATAATAAAAAGAGTATTCATAATGTTATCTAATGTATAAATGATTATGATTGTGTGATGGGGAGAGACCAATAATAATGAAGTTATCTAATGGATAAATTATTATAATTGTGTAATGGAGAGATCAATAATAATGAAGTAACGTGGCCAACGGGCTAAATGACAAAATATCCTAATGTAGGCCAAAACAACAAACCACTATGGCTGCGTTCGGATGTGGTCTTTTTGTGGTATAAATGTGACATTTTTGAGTTTGGCATTTTTGACAAAAATTCAAAACCGCCACCTCCAAACAACAATTTTCAAAACAACCACAAATATACCAGTACAAAACAACCACAAAACAACCACAAAACCACCAACAATTTATGCTGCAAATATAATGAATACCGTAAACAGAGGTGGAGCCAGAAAAATGTAATTAAGGGGGCGAGAATATTTTAATAATATTAATTAATATTTAAAAATTAATTTTTAATAAATTATTTAAATTTTCAATATTTATAATTATATTTTAAAAATGATATTATATATTAAATTTGACACAAAATTAAATTAAAAGTGAAATATATAGATAAATATATTATAAATTAGTTTATTTTCTCTTTTTATTTTTAGTTTTTTTTATAAAGATTGGTATACTAAATTATAAATTAATGAAAATAATATAGAACTATAGTTTTAAACTAGTAGTGTTTTTCTAAATTGTTTATTCAGATACGGATAAATAGTCTCTAAAAACTATTACTATCTATCAATTCTAATAAAATATTCTAAAAGGAAAAGAGCAAACTAATAAAATTACGATGTAAACTTTCAATTATATCAAAATTATTAGAGTACAAAATATTTATAATATATTTCAAAAATATCAATTATAAGTATTCAACTTGCTAAGTAATGATTAATTACAAAACTGTTTGTACAAACTATTATGGTTTGTCAGTATATCAAAGTTATTATATGTTTTATACCGTGCTTAATAATTAAAGAATAATTTTATATGCTAATATACATTATTTTTCATTTCTTGGCATATCCAATATTAAATTTAAATTTATGTTTTTGAATTTCATTAAGTAATATTTAATTGAATAGAATATATTGTTTTAACTATAAATATATGTTTAAAATAAATATTTTATCAACAATTAAAAATATATAATAATAAAATAATAAGTGATATATGTATATATATTATTCGTTTATAGTCAATTATTTTATTATTAGAAAGAATAGCTTTTCATTTCAATGATATTATTTATTCCATTAAAAATTAAAATAATCTTAAGTATTAATACATTTGAAATGTTATATTAAATACTAATATATAATCCATAAAATTTATTTTATATTAACATCTAATATATTTTCTCTAAATACAATGGTTTATTTATTTATTTTTCAAATATATGTAAAAAATTTATTTATAAATTAATATAATACATATTATAAATTAATTGTCACTAAAATATAATAATTATTAAGTATTAAAGGCTATAATTGAATATCTACATATATTTTAACTTTATTAACAAAAAATTTTTTAAAATAATATAAAATTTTTAATTGTAACAACGAAAACGGTAAACGTAATGCACAAAACTAATTTATTCAAAACAGCCAGACGAAACCGCCACCTGTCGAACACTAGTTTTCAAAACAGTCACAAACAACCAGCACAAAACAACCAACAAAACTACCACAAAACAGCCATCCAAAACAACCAGACCAAAACTACCACAATTCTACCCAAAAAACTCATCCGAACGAAGCCTATGTACGTGCAAACTGCCACACGAAAATATATACAACTTTGCGTCAATCAGCATAATAAACCCAAACGCTACTTGTTATCAGATTCCAAAGTACCGCAGCTCAGCCGGCCACAATGTCAGAAGAAGATCACCAGCGGCTATCAATTTAATAGAGTGTTCAATCGGTTTCGAAATTGTAGAAATACAGAGAAGAGATGGAAGGATGATGTTCTATTCATCGTACTTGCGCAAAGAATGAGTGGTTTGAATACACGACCTGTAGAGCATATATATACAGGAGGGAAGAAAGAAAAGATGGAAATAAAGTAAATGGGGAAGTAAATAAATAAAGAAGGAAAGAGAAATCAGATACGGAGAGGGAAAGAAATAAATAGATACAAGGAAAGTAAATAAATACATAAATCCTAACACCCCCTCTCACAGTAAATACAATAAATCCTAACACCCCCTCTCAAGCTCTAGGGTCAAAACCCATAGAGATTGGAAACAAACTTCATCAAGGTCTCGTATAGTCTTGCAAACCAAGTCTAGGTAGAATAGTATGATATTGTCTTCCTGTGAGGACCTTGGTTAACGGATCCGCGAGCTGCATGCTTCCCGGTATGAACTCAACAGAAATGAGACCTTGTTTCAGTTTTTCGCGCACATAATGACAGTCCAAGTCAATGTGTTTTGTTCTCTCGTGAAATACGGGATTTTTCGCAATATACACTGCTGCCTGATTGTCGCATTTAACGGGAACCGGTTCAATGCTTGATACTTCCAACTCAGAGAGCAATCTAGTTAACCAAGCCAATTCAGATGTAAGCCTCCTCATTGACCTATACTCAGCTTCAGCAGTCGACAAAGCAACAGTGCTTTGTTTCTTTGACTTCCATGAAATTGGAGATGCCCCTAAGGTGATGAAATATCCACTAACGGACTTTCTTGTTGATGGGCATGATGCCCAATCAGCATCACAGTATGCGATCAAGGCATTTAGATTGCTGTTATTCAACAAAATTCCAAAACCAATAGTTCCTTTAATGTATCTGAGAGCATGGTGTGCTGCCTTAAGGTGTGCTTCTGTTGGGTTGCTTAAAAACTGACTTAAAAACTGCACTGTGAAGCATAGATCCGGTCTAGTATGTGTCATGTAATTCAACTTTCCAACAATCTGCCTGTATTCCGTTGGATTGACAAGTGGTTTGGATTCCTTTTCATCAAATTTCAGGTTGTATTCCATAGGTGCCACAGCTGGCTTGCAATCTGAATGACAAAACTTACTAAGAGTCTCGTTGATAAACTTGCGTTGGGTGACAACCATGCCTTCTGATGTGCTTAGAAATTCCATTCCTAAGAAATACCATATTTGTCCCAGGTCTTTAATTTTAAACATGTTATCTAGTTCCTTCTTTACTCTGTCGACTTCTATTCTGCTATTCCCAGTAACTAAAATATCGTCCACATAGACGAGAATATAAGTGGATTGACCTTGTTCCTTCTTGGTAAACAAGGAATAGTCATTGAGGGATTGAGTGTATCCCAAGGTTTGAAGAAAGCTGGTGAGTTTCGAATTCCACTGCCTTGATGACTGCTTCAGTCCGTATAAGGACTTCTTCAGTTTGCATATACGCGTGTCGTCCTTGTTCAAATAGCCCTTTGGAGGTAACATGTACACCTCCTCGTCTAGATCACCATTTAAGAACGCGTTGTTCACGTCAAATTAGTGAATTTCCCAGTTTCTTTTAACTGCAACAGCTAAGAAAGAACGTACTGTGGTCATTTTGGCCACTGGCGAATATTTCCTGGTAATCTGTGCCCTCTTTCTGGTTATACCCCTTTGCTACGAGTCTCGCTTTAAATCTTTCAATCTCTCCATCTGAAGTAAATTTAATCTTATAAACCCAACGACTCCCAATGGGTTTGCGATAATTATTTGGCTTTACCAATTCCCATGTTTGGTTTTCTTCAAGAGCGCGCAATTCATTGTCCATGGCTTGAACCCATTCTTTCTTAGTTGCGGCTTCTTCATAAGTTTCTGGTTCCACTATGTTATGGTCAGACTGAGACTTAACACACATACACCTGGATGGAATGATATCAGTGAGTGTGTCCAGATTGGTGTTTCCCAGAAAGTAATCATCGAGGTGTGCAGGAGGATTTCGGGTTCTTTCAGACCTTCTTACAACAGGAGCCTGATTATACTGCTGGTTTTGATCTTGTGTTTCTCTGTTGTTATTAGGAACACCAGGATTATTATCCCCCTCTATCTCGGTAGCCCCCTCTATAACATCTGAAACAGGTGTTATATCTCTGTCATTGTACTGAATCGCATCAGGGACAAGATCTTCAAAGTTATTATGATACGGGTTACTGGGCTCCAGAGAATTTTCTTCTTCAGATGGGGAAACAACTAGCCTTTCAATTTCAGTCGGTAAAAGGTACTTCTTCAGATCAAGATTAAGATATTCGGTATTTCCTTGAAAGGAAATATCTTCATAAAAGATCACATCCCGACTGACAATAATATCCCTTGTGTCTAAATTCAGCAATTTGTAACCTTTCTGGCACATAGGCTGCCCCAAGTAAACACAAGCTGTTGATCTTGGGCTAAATTTATCTCCAACCCTGGTAGTAATGGTAGCAAAACAGAGACATCCGAATATCTTTAAATGTTCATACTCGGGTTTCTTATTGAATAGGACCTCATAAGGAGTCTTCATGTTAATAGGTTTACTAGGCAACCTATTAATTAAGAAAGTTGCATGGAGTATACACTCCCCCCAGTACTCAAGAGGTATATTGGATTTAAAAAAGAGTGCTCTGGCTGTTTCAAGGAGGTATCTGTGTTTCCTTTCAGCTACCCCATTTTGCTGTGGTGTATTTGGGCATGTAGTCTCATGTTTGATTCCCTTTTCTTTATAAAACTTTTTTCCTTCTGAACTAGTACCTAGTTCCCTTGCATTATCTGATCTAACTACTTTAATTTTCCTTTCAAATTGTGTCTCAACATATTGAATAAATTGTTTTATTATTTTGAAAGCATCACTTTTGTGTTTTATCATGTAAACCCATGTAGCACGACTAAAGTCTTCTACAATGGTAACAAAATATGTAAATCCATCGTATGTTTCAACATGAAAGGGGCCCCAAGTATCAATATGCACCATCTCAAAAATGCAAGTAGTTTTAATTCTGCTATTTCCAAAAGGTAATCTGTGAGCCTTGGATTTACTACACGCTTCACAAAAGAACTCATCTATATCTTTCTGTTTGATACTATGCAAAATATCTAGATTTTTCAATTTCTGTAATGGCACATGACCTAATCTGTTATGCCATTTATTAATAACAGAAACTGAATTACATGCTTCACTTCTTCTCCTAACAGAAACTGAATTACATGCTTCACTTCTTCTCCTGTTGCAAAAATTCTGGAATTGCTGCTTGTCTAATATGTATAGTCCTCCTCTGGCAGTTCCTATTCGAAGTAAATCAGTCTTCAAAAGGTCCTGTACAAAACAACCATCACTTCCAAAGAAATTAGACTGTCTATCTGGACGGCAAGTTTGTGAACTGACAGAAGATTGAAACTGAAACCTTCCACGTAAAGGACATCAGTCAGATTGAAACCAGGACATATGTGAACTTGCCCGATATAATCAACTAGCTTAACGTGGTTATCAGGCATTCTTACATGTTTCTGTTTATCATTTCTTCTCAGGGAATTCATGAGGGATTTATCACAGCAAATATGATCTGAAGCTCCTGAGTCCAGAATCCAATAATCACTAGATTTATCACTTCGAACAGTAGCACTAGACAGGAAGAATTACCTGAGAAACTGCATAAAGCAGATTTTCCTTTGCTGTTGAGCAACTCAGAAAGCTGTTGAAGCTGTTGAGCTGTAAAACCTGTACCAGCTTGCTCATTATCTTTAGATCGGTCATTCTTTCCATCATCCTCTTCTAGACTGACATTAGCAGCAACTCCTTTGTTTTCTACCAGTCTTGAATCCCTTTGGAAAACCAACTTTGCTGTAACAGACATTTTCTGTATGGCCCTCTTGCCACAGTAAGTACATTGAATAATTTTCCCAGATTAATATAACAATTTTCCTCAGCATGTCCCTTTTTCTCACAAAATGTACACTGTAAATTCTTCTTTTTCTCATTTGCCATTTAGACTCAGAAGTGGACTTGAAACTTTGATTAGCAAAGCTCATGGAATCAATTCCTTTCTTGGTTCCTGAAGTGAGTTGGTTCTGATTTTCTTCCTGAAGGAGGAGGGAGTACGCCTGTTCGATAGAAGGTAGGCTGTTCATCATCAAGATATTACCACGGATAGTCTTGTAGGATGGATGTAATCCCATTAGAAACTCCACAAGTCTTTGATCCTGATGGTATTTCGCATTATCCTTCGACAAATCACAGGCGCAGGCTGGAGTCGGGTACATCATGTCCATTTCATCCCACAATTTCTTGATTTTAGTGTGATACTCTGTAATGCTATCGTTCTGTTGCTTCAATGAACTAATCTCTTGCCTGATTTGATATAGTTGAACGCCACTGCTGGTCTCAAATCTGGCTTTTAGTTGATTCCACAAATCGCAGGCAGAACTTGCGGTGAGAAAACTGTGCGCGATAGACTCATCCAGAGCATGTTCGAGCCACGATTGGACCAGGCTGTTGCATCTCTCCCATTGAGCGTAATTACTAGATGAGGGATTAGGTTTCTCAATATTTCCATTGATGAAGCCAAGTTTGTTTTTCGCAGTAAGCGACAGTACGACAGCTTTCTTCCAACGAGAAAAATTCTTACCGGTGAATTTTCCGGCAATGACCATGCCAGGATAATCACTTGGATGAATGTAGTATGGATCCGATATGTCGATCTTGTTCGCACCAGCGCTGCTACTGGCAACGTTGGTCAAGATCTGAGTCAGGAGGCGTGTGAGTTCATTCTCGTTACCTTCGGCAGCCATGGCGATGTCGAAATCGGACGCGCACCAGGAAGAAGATCACAAGGAAGTAAAGAGAACGCAGAGCAGGATCTGTCGCTCTGATACCATGTCAATTTAATAGAGTGTTCAATCGGTTTCGAAATTGTAGAAATACAGAGAAGAGATCTGGAAGGATGATGTTCTTATTCATCGTACTTGCGCAAAGAATGAGTAGTATGAATACACGACCTGTAGAGCATATATATACAGGAGGGAAGAAAGAAAAGATGGAAATAAAGTAAATGGGGAAGTAAATAAATAAAGAAGGAAAGAGAAATCAGATACGGAGAGGGAAAGAAATAAATAGATACAAGGAAAGAAGTAAATAGATACAATAAATCCTAACAGCGGCAGCAAGCCCTTCTACTATTGGACGAGCAGAATTCATTCATATCAACCCTGCCTAAGAAGACGGGAGGTTGGCTCAGCCCAAAGCAGTACCAATACAAGGGATTTTGGTTCGAGCAGATCATCCATGGCGTTTTGGCCGCCGAGAGACATTTCCACAGACTCATCACCAACCCTCCAAAAGTTTTGCTAGTAAGTTACCCTAAATCCGGCACAACTTGGCTCAAAGCAAATTCTATTTGCCACCATAAACAGAACCCAATTCGACTGCTCTGAACCTTCCACTCACCCATTAACTAAATCCAACCCACACCAACTTATCCCTTTCCTTGAATCCTACGCTTTAAATCATCCTCTGAATCCTATCCCTGCTCACGCTTCCATCCTGCAAGTACATAGTCCATTCAGCCTATTGTCCAACACCATCGAGAAATCTAAGTTCCCAATTGTTTACATCCACCGAAACCCTAAAGATGTACTCGTTTCGTTATGGCACCATGCCAACAACCTAAGGCCCAAGAATCTCCCGCCTCTTGAATTGGCAGAGGCTGTTGACATGTTCTGCAATGGGTATTCTGCATTCGGACCGCATTGGACCCATGTGTCCGAATACTGGAATGCGTATCAGCGGATGCCGGAACGGGTACTGTTTGTCAGCTACGAAGGACTGAAGGAGGCTCCTGTTCGTGTTGTGAAAAGGTTAGCCGAGTTTCTTGGTTGTCCCTTCTCGGTTGCGGAGGAACGAGAGGGGGTTGCGGAGAAGATTATTAGTCTTTGTGGGTTCGAGAGTTTAAGTAAATTGGAAGTGAATAAGTCTGGAATGTTCGTGGTAGATGAATGGAATAACAGGGGGTTTGGGAATAGTGTGTTCTTCAGAAAGGGAGAGGTTGGGGATTACAAGAATTATTTGACATCTGAGATGGTAGAACGCGTGGATATAATGATAAGGGAAAAGTTGAAGGGAATATCGAGTCACTGACTGAAGTATCTGAATAACAAATAACAAGACATTAACTGTGTTAGTAACTTTGTAATACTTGTTTTGAGAAAAAAGAAACTGTGTTTGTAATACTTAATTTCTCCCTTTCCAAGCACTACCGTCCATACAATATACTTCTTGTAGATAAGAGAGATTGAGCAGATTGGTGGAGTGATAATTCATTGTCTCTTAAGGGTAAGGTTTCTCCTTCTTGTGTTGGCATTGTGTCTTACCGCCTCAATCAAATCTCATACGTCAAGCTCAAGGATTAAAACACCTACCTTTCAACCACTTTCAGCCTCTAAAAACCAACCTCATTGACATACATGATAAAAGACATTGAATAACAAAGCAAGAGAAAACTAGCCTAGCAAAATGAGAGAGGGAGAGGTACGGTCGTGAGAGGAAGAGGGAGTGAGTGAGAGACTGGTTGCACTAGGGATTCATGGTGTTCAAGAAGGCGGCAGAAGTCAAGAGGTTTCTCTAAAAGGGGCTTTTCTTGGAAGAGTTTCCGGTCTCCTTCACGGGAGTCGTGGAGATCGTGGAGCCGGCGCAGGCGGAGAAGTCCCCCTCGGAGGAGCTTTTCCAGAAGGCGCGTGTGCTCGCCCCCAAGTCGAGCTAGGCAATTCTCGTGATCGCGGACTGCGGGCAGGAGACGGCGCGTCAGGAAAAGTTGTAGAAGAACGAGTTTTTTCCCTGGCAGGCGTGCTAGGCCAGCGAGGTCGGTTGGTGACCAGTCTTCGTTGAGGTTCGCGGCTAGTACAGAAGAGGCGGTGGGTGACGATAAAGGCGGTGCTGGTAACGAACTTCGCGGTGGTTCTCTATTCATTTACAATCTTAGCAGGATGGAAGATGATCAGGCTCTCTGTTGGCTTCTGCGGATGGATGATTCCATTTCAGATATCTTCATATCTAAGTAGCGCGTGCTAATATCTTCTTGTCTTTGCCTTGGTTCATTCTGAAGGATGATTCAAAAGTGGAGGAGATTGTCGGTAATATTCATGACCGTATGTTTCTGGGGCATACCATTTACGCTCGATGGGCTAAGTATTCTACGAGAGAAAGGGGGAGCGGACGCGACAGCGGTTTAAGGCAGGGTAGGGTTTTGGCGACTCCAGTCAATTCTGGAAAGCATGGAGATGTTGATCAGAGCCCAGCGATTTCGTCAGGCGTGCAGCGGCAAAGGAAGATCAGAAGAATGTTGGCGACGGCCCCGTTCGAAGGTTTGAGTTTGCCGGCGATGTCGAAGTGGTGTGGACGGGTCGTGTGCAAAGTTGAACTAGCGCGTGTTGTTGACGATGTTGATCCCAACCGTCACGAAAAGCTTCGTATTCTGGTAAGTAATTGGAAGGGACGCAACAGTGCTATGAGAATGTTTTGTCGGGAAATCAATCGTCGGTCGCGCATGTTTGTCCTAAGGTGGAAAATACTACTGCACACTGTGGGATGCGTGCTATGGGTCCGAGTTCTGTATATGTTGGAAGTGGGAACCCTGCTTGGTCCTTTGGTGGTGCATATACCATGTACCCGGGCTGGGTTTAGCCGTATCTTGGCTATGGCTACTGGGATGGACTCCCGGCCCAAAGCTTTGATCATAGCGGGTCGTGGGGTCGAAGTCTTGGATGAGGAGGTGGTTGGTCCTACCTGGTCGCCCCGAATGTGGGCGGGGCGCCGTCGGGAGGTGGTCAAAGTGGGGTTGTTCGTCCCCGAGCATGGTGGATGTTTCTAAGAACGATTCGTGGGCCGGACCAGTGGGATCTGTTGAGAGGTTGCCTATTTCTATTCGTAAGCCAATTTCTAGTAAGGAGGTGGTTCACGACCCAATAGCAGATGAGATTACAAGGCATGGTCGGGACGGGTCGACAGATGATCAGTGGTATAGTAAGATGAATTGCCTTGAGGTGATTGGGGTTGAGCCGATCTCCTGCAATGCTGCTGCAGATGTAGGAAGTATTCGCCCTGAAGCTGTCCTTGATCCCCCCAGATGGAGCAGGTGGAAGAAGGAGGGGATGGGGATGACCTTAGGAGTCTTTTCGAAGACCCCGAGTTTCCTCCTGGCTTTGAGCCTGGCAATGACTCCTCTGGGCCGGTGGTGAGCCCGGAAGATGAGTTCGTTAAGGATGAAGCGAGGCAGACTCTCCTGCTTGCCAAAAAACTTGGATGCAACATCATTGATGAGGGACGTGCCCTTAGTAACCTCGAAAACATTATTCGCGAGCAGAGAGATAGCTTCAGTCAGAGACGGCAGGATCCTATTGCAGGTGTTGGGGGTGAATCTGATAGTCACTCGCGGACCACCTCTAGACTAGTTCCAGAAGGAGGTTGGGGTCAAAGAAGGGCATTGTCGGCTTTAGCAAGTTTTCTCGTATTAGTAAGGTTGCCAATAGAAGCAGGGGTAGAGTAAGAGCTAAAAGCTAAGGGTTGTTTAGTTGGTTAGATGCTTTGCAGGTGGTAAGGACAAGATTGGTTAGGTATGGATCCTCTTGTTTTTGTTGGTGTCGGTTTTTGTTGTTGCTGCTTATGCGGTTGATTAGGCCTTGTGCCTCCAATTATAAAAAAAAAAACTACCAACATCATTGAATGATTGAACTCTATCTATCGGTACTACTTGTTCAAGCTTTACTTTTCTACCCGTTGGTGGAACTTCGACAATTTTGCTACAAACCAGCTCGATCGAGATCTTCATAAGTTGTCCAATGTCAACCAAGAAATTTCTCCAATGCGCTCGTAAGCTTTAATTTCTCCAATACGCTCGTAAGCTTCTAATTTGTGTCGCTGACTTCAGGATATTTGTGGGAGAGCTTTTCCTACCTTGTTCTATATTTGGAGTCATGTACTGAAGAATAAGAGTCAAAGAAAAATCATCAGATATGGATCAAGTTATGTCCAAATGTGATCTACTTAGTCTTCACCACTGAAACAGAAAAAATGGATGAAGAAGCTGTTAGAAGGCCTCGTTACTCAAGATCTTGACAAGGCTTTGTTTCGAAAACTCCACCATCTGAACGAGATCAATGGCAGAGCCATCAAAATTCTTTGGTTACATTTGGAAAGCTAAATCTCATTTCAAGGTGAATGTAATAGGACATAATAGGTTCACATTTCAGTTCACGGATGAAGCTGATATAAAGTTCATTATGTCCAACGATCCGCGGCACTTTAAAATAGGTTTTTAGTGGTGATTCCTATTGATCCCTTCATCACTATAGAGGAACATATATAATCTTGATAAAGTCAAACTTTGGGCAGCTATTCATAATCTACCCATTTCTTTCTTCAACAAGACCTTTGTGAGTTATGGGAATAAGATCGGAAGCTTTGTTGGTTGCTCATATAGAATTAATCCATTGGCTTCTAAGATTCTAAGGGTCTGTGTGGAAGTGAAGGTGGATGATTATCTGTTTGATGATTGTTTCTCTGGGAGGTAAAGATAGAAGTTGTAGAGTATCATATGATCGAGATAATCCCGCTCGGGTTTACTACTGATAAGTGTGAAACATATAGGCTTTTTAGGTTTAAATACCTTATAATTTGTAACAATTCATGCAATGTTTCCCACTTATTATGTGTTTTTCCTAAAGATTGATGCTTTGATAGGAACTGATGTGTTATATATGTTAAATGCAGGAAAAACCCAGGAAATAAAGATTATACATCATAAGGATTACAACACAACAAACGAGGAACAAATCAGGACAAGAGACAGAAAAATTGGTCGTGTCCGGATCAGTTTGGCCGGACACAAAGCCGGACATCTCTTGTCCGGGTGTCATTGGTCCGGACGCAATCCGGACATGACTAAAAATTCCAGATCCGAGAGTCGAGATCCAGATCTGAAACTCTGTGTCACGTCCGGATCCGGACACAATCCGGACACGATCCGGACGTCACACAGAATTGAAAAATAAAAAGCACGCACCGATAATTAGCCTTTCGGCTAATTATCGAACAGACAGGCGGCGAGTAAACAGGGGAGCGGCGCATTAATGAAGAAGACTCCAAACTCTCCTCAATCAATTCCTCAATCAACGAATGCTTTACCAAACTTCCACTAATATGTGTTTCCCTTCTAACTCTATATAAACACCCCTTCTACCTTCATTCCAATTCGTACCTGACTTCACAGTCCTCCTCCTCTCTAATCCTCTCACTCACCTTACGCTCCATCTCCATTCATCTCTATCCCCTCCATAAACCTGCATAAAACCATTCACGAATCACCCACAGTTCTCTCACGAACACCTTCGTCAACCTCCGCTCATATCCAGTTTCAGTCTCGCGCATTTTAGCCTCGTCCGACCCTTGTCCGGATCCGGACAGGCTCATTCCACCCACGTCCGGATCACGTCCGACCCAGACAGATCCGGACATCTCACGTCCGGCTCTGTGTCCGACCCTACACGCCGGACACCTCACAAATTCGCCCAAACTTTCCATTTTCGCCCCATTTCACCCAATTCACTCCATTATCACCGAGGTCACCTTCAAGCTAGCACGGAGCAAGGACAAAGGACGGAGCGAGCAAGAGATCTCGTACAGATGATTTCTTCTAACTCTCTCTCATTTATGATTATAATTACCATGTCTAGCTAAAGGATTTACTCTAGGGAAGGGATGTTGTAATTAGTTTACTCTGCATTATTTTACTGTTGTTGAGACAATTTGGATTGTTCAGGTTAAAGTTTTTAAGCGCTTTTAATAAACGTTGCTAAGTTATTATAAGCCCTCGAA
>JAIOTZ010001759.1:0-28991 GCA_023374045.1 Limonium bicolor
CACCTCACCTTATGTCCTTAAGTGTGCACACCCCCTAGGGTAGGGAATCCTAGAGTAGATCATAAAGCTTAGCCCACAATTCATTGGTAGTGGGAAAATAATCAGTATCGGCCAAATTGGCTCACCAGTATCCATGATCACATGTTCCATAATCATCACAAGTTTCCAAGTAAATTAGTCACCTTTACAATGATATAAAACATCAAATACACACCAAACATCAGCAACATTCGTTCACCACCACAAGAGCAATAAACAAGCTCATTTCCATAGTTAACATACTTATATTTCATGCTTGAAACAATACAAACCTTAAGTCAAACCAAGTTGACTTCGAACCCCACCTTCATATAAGTTCAATAATATTATCTTAGGGTATTTTACCACGAAATAATGGGTTCATACACTCATTTTCACACACAAGTCTCAGTAGACACAAATAAGCCTTAAATCACCCTTTTTCACTTATAACTTGTCAATTATTGCACTAAAGGCTAACCCACGAACTTGAAGAGCTTCTAATAATGTTTACTCACCATTAAGCACAAGGACACGTTCCCCACTCAAGAATAACTTTCATAGCAACTTCTCCAAGAAATATCACCAGAAAAACCCTGAAATCATCTTTAGCCATTTTTCTTGTTTAAGGAGTTCTATAAATGCTTTTCCATTGATTCCTTCACCAAAATGTCTTAAAAGATCTTAGTTATCACCTATCAAATTCATGGAAAAATTCCAAACCGTTTGAACACTAAGGCCTTAAAACACCTTTTTGAGCAAAATTCAGCACTTACAACAAACAAGTGTTGAACATAGGATTTACCTGGTTTCCTCTAGCCATTTTCCCTTAACTTTACTTCACTAACACCTTGGCAACTAGGGACCACGAGCTCCTTCAGTAGAACCCACCACCTTGGTCACTTTCCTTCACTTTCCTTTACTTTCCTTTAAGTTTTCTCTTCTTCCTTTGCTCTCTTTTGGCTAATTAAGTGTGCTCACCTTTGGCTCTCATTACCCACGTGTTAGGGTTAAAATAAGGCTGAAACAATGCCAAGGTCGGTTCCCCTTTACTTTAATGAAGTCTTCTTAAATTGTCTTAACTAGTAAGAATTTGCCATTTTCTAACTCTCATTGGTCTAGCTTCTAAGGCAATCATATTAAGACAACTAAGGGGGTTATGTGGCACTTAAAAACCGGCCAAGAAGGTCCTAGAATGGGCTGGTTAATTCTTGAGAGAAAAAGTAACTTTTAAGGATTTTGTGGGTCCCACCGACTAAGGCCTTGTTTGGTTACTCAATAATTTGACTCCAAAGTGTAACTTAGGGCTAAAATGAAGTATTTTAATCCCTTGATTTTCGCCACCCCTATCCATGATCATAAGGTCATTTTTCTTTATGTTAAAGGTACCAAAATTGCCTTATCCTTGTACACATAATACCTATTTATAATTCCAAAGTTTAACTGCATATAACTGCCTAAAGTTAATGTAAATTATGTACTAAAGTGTTAGGCTTGTGTAACTCTTACTAAATAACCATTTCTATAATTTACAAGTTACAAACTATACACCCTAAGGAGGAAAATCACCTAAAATACCTTAAAGCATATTTTTGGGTTCTCTAAGGTTCTCTAGGGTTTTCTACCAATTCTCACAGATTCTATATCTTAAGCTAGGTTTCCATTCTTAACAATACTTTCTAAGGCTTTCCAGAACCATTCCCGACACTTTCGGGGCTTTCAGTGCTCTCCTGACTCTTAAGAATTCTAACATTTCAAGACTTAGGGTTTTTCTCATTCTTGGGTATTTCATTCTCCCCTCCTTAAATAAAAGCTTCGTCCCCGAAGCTGGACTTATTACAAAACTTAACCATATAATACCACCATTTATCACATGCCAAAGCATAACAATATACACCATTGCATTTACTCCAATGTAATTCCACCAATTATCACAATGAGTAAGTATCCACCATTCACAGGTTTATATCAAACCACATTACCACACCAGATAGTAGTTCAACCAAAATACCAAGCAACCATAACACCATATCAGGTATAATCCAACCAAATTATTAACACAATGCACAGATTCACTCATGCCACGGTATAGTTTTGCAAACAAATCATTAACCAGCACATAATTCAAGCATACCATCATCTCATAATATCACTCCACCATTGAATCATACTTCTTATGTATATATGTTTCCTCCCCTCCTTAAATATAAAGTTTCCCCTGAAACTTGACAACTAACCTCAACCAAAAGATGTGTGTGTTGTTTCCTCACTTTACCCTCTAGATCCCAAGTGGCTTCTTCAACACCACGCTTCCGACGCGCCACTCTGATTCCTACCCATGCTAAGAGGTAAAATCCTTTAGGGTTTCAAGCTGGCCCCTTTTTGGCCTCCCTTCATGTGTAGTCACCATTCTACACACATACATGTTAGTCACAAGATCATAAACAATCAAACATTCATACACAAGCATTCAGACAATGATCACCTATCTGTTCCCCGATCTATAACCTATTGCTCTGATACCACTTTGTAACACCCCCAATTTTTCACCATTTTAATTGCCTAGATTATACCTATCTGTCACAGCGGAAGACTACTCATCTCAGGGATGTTACCGCCACATCCACACCTAAAGTGGATGCTAAGGCTACTCATTGATCACCACACCACTTACAAGATTAAGTAACTTAAGGAAGTCATAATTTACAATATATTACATAAAGTCCTTCCAAAGATGACATACCATCTTTTACAAAAGTCCCTCCACTACTACATTACCCTTTTCCATCTATCTTACACGCTTACTTTATCTTCCCCAAAATATCTTACACCGGTTTCACCTTCCAAAAGCCAACCTCAAAAGTTCTTAGAGTTAACTTATTAAACATCACGTGGAGGAGGTTTAAAGAACTTCCTAACATACTCCACCGGCAAAACCCTCATCCTTGGTTGCCTACTCAGCTTTTTATATTCAAGGGCTTTCACCGGAGGTTTAGTTACAACCACTACTTCTACTCCTTCTTTCAGTTCTAGTGAGTTTACTAAGTAAGTAGCTAGAAAGTGACTAGTATTGTAATCGTCCCTCTCCAGAGGTGCCATCCACTTGTCATTACTCTACAACCAGAAATCACATACAACACAGAAAGGGGTTGCAACCAAAGTCAGAGAAACTGAGTAAATCCCACTTCAACTTGTAAAATTCATTTTAGTGGATAAAACCTTTAATATAATAAAATAACACACAACAATTCATACACATAATATTTCTTCCAGAACCACCATAATTGATTCATCAGAATCATCATAACTAGCTCATCAGTACCAACACAATTTACCTTATCGTCATTCACCTGTTACAGGAACAATGATATAATCATAATTACAGTAATTCCACCAAAGATATAATTCCACTTGTTCCACCAGATTCATAGTTTCATTAGTTCCACCTTGTGTCATGGATTATATACATAATAGTTTCCACCAAAATAGTTCCACCAATCCTCAGGTACCGGTCTTTCAACAAAGAGTCCCAAACTCTCGGTCCCTGGGACAAATACCACCTCACCTTATGTCCTTAAGTGTGCACACCCCCTAGGGTAGGGAAATCCTAGAGTAGATCATAAAGCTTAGCCCACAATTCATTGGTAGTGGGAAAATAATCAGTAGTCGGCCAAATTGGCTCACCAGTATCCATGATCACATGTTCCATCATCACACAAGTTTCCAAGTAAATTAGTCACCTTTACAATGATATTCAAACATCAAATACACACCAAATCATCAGCAACATTCGTTCACCACCACAAGAGCAATAAACAAGCTCATTTCCATAGTTAACATACTTATATTTCATGCTTGAAACAATACAAACCTTAAGTCAAACCAAGTTGACTTCGAACCCCACCTTCATATAAGTTCAATAATATTATCTTAGGGTATTTTACCACGAAATAATGGGTTCATACACTCATTTTCACACACAATGTCTCAGTAGACACAAATAAGCCTTAAATCACCCTTTTTCACTTATAACTTGTCAATTATTGCACTAAAGGCTAACCCACGAACTTGAAGAGCTTCTAATAATGTTTACTCACCATTATAAGCACAAGGACACGTTCCCCACTCAAGAATAACTTTCATAGCAACTTCTACCAAGAAATATCACCAGAAAAACCCTGAAATCATCTTTAGCCATTTTTCTTGTTTCAGGAGTTCTATAAATGCTTTTCCATTGATTCCTTCACCAAAAGTCTTAAAAGATCTTAGTTATCACCTATCAAAGTTTCATGGAAAAATTCCAAACCGTTTGAACACTAAGGCCTTAAAACACCTTTTTGAGCAAAATTCAGCACTTACAACAAACAAGTGTTGAACATAGGATTTACCTGGTTTCCTCTAGCCATTTTCCCTTAACTTTACTTCACTAACACCTTGGCAACTAGGGACCACGAGCTCCTTCAGTAGAACCCACCACCTTGGTCACTTTCCTTCACTTTCCTTTACTTTCCTTTAAGTTTTCTCTTCTTCCTTTGCTCTCTTTTGGCTAATTAAGTGTGCTCACCTTTTGGCTCTTATTACCCACGTGTTAGGGGGTTAAAATAAGGCTGAAAACAATGCCAAGGTCGGTTCCCCTTTACTTCCTAATGAAGTCTTCTTAAATTGTCTTAACTAGTAAGAATTTGCCATTTTTCTAACTCTCATTGGTCTAGCTTCTAAGGCAATCATATTAAGACAACTAAGGGGGTTATGTGGCACTTAAAAACCGGCCAAGAAGGTCCTAGAATGGGCTGGTTAATTCTTGAGAGAAAAAGTAACTTTTAAGGATTTTGTGGGTCCCACCACTAAGGCCTTGTTTGGTTACTCAATAATTTGACTCCAAAGTGTAACTTAGGGCTAAAATGAAGTATTTTAATCCCTTGATTTTCGCCACCCCTATCCATGATCATAAGGTCATTTTTCTTTATGTTAAAGGTACCAAAATTGCCTTATACTTGTACACATAATACCTATTTATAATTCCAAAGTTTAACTGCATATAACTGCCTAAAGTTAATGTAAATTATGTACTAAAGTATTAGGCTTGTGTAACTCTTACTAAATAACCATTTCTATAATTTACAAGTTACAAACTATACACCCTAAGGAGGAAAATCACCTAAAATACCTTAAAGCATATTTTTGGGTTCTCTAAGGTTCTCTAGGGTTTTCTACCAATTCTCACAGATTCTTATCTCTTAAGCTAGGTTTCCATTCTTAACAATACTTTCTAAGGCTTTCCAGAACCATTCCCGACACTTTCGGGGCTTTCAGTGCTCTCCTGACTCTTAAGAATTCTAACATTTCAAGACTTAGGGTTTTTCTCATTCTTGGGTATTTCAGTGGTAGTGCAGGTGCTAGACGTATACTTAGCTTGTTCCTTTTTTTTTGAGATTTTTGGGAATGTAATGAACAAGTGTGTGGCAGTGGATATTTCTTGGTGTGCAATGTTGTTCAACTCTAGATACTTGAAGAAGGATGTTGATCTTATTTTTTGTGTCCAAGTGGGCAGTTTAATGTTTCAAGAACTGTGTTCTTCCAGTTTATGTACTGGTGTTTAATGTTTCAGGAAGTGTGTGTTATGTTCTTTTGTTCAGGCCTATTGAAAGTGTTTGTTTTCTTGCTTCTGTTGTTCGGCGCTTCAGCAATTGTGTGCTGCTGTTGTTACAATCTATTCCCTCTTTTTGTATCTCTGCTGAGGTGATTCCTAGCATTGACTAACTATAACGAGTGAGGTCAAGTTATTCTGTAGTGAGGTTTTTCGCTGGACACTGCTTTCTTTTCATCTGTTATTTGCTAGATTTTAGTAATATGTATACTAAGGTTTTTCTGAGCAGGGGAGGGTGCATCTGTGCGGTGAAACTGCCTCATGAAAGTATTACAGCTTTTTATTATTAGCTTGCTTGAAATGAAAATAAATGTTTGCTCTGTTTGGCACAAGTTGGGTAGTTCATGCTACTGAAATATCTATGTTCTAGGCAGGTGGATTTCATTTTGACAAATTGCAAGTGGGAATGGAATACCTCAGATATCACTTGTTTATGTTTCCAGAGAGAAAGAAGCAAGTGGGAATGGAATACCGCATCTGGTTTATGTTTCCAGAGAGAAACGTCCTAAACATTCACATCATTACAAGTTAGATGAGGCAGTAGTTTATGTATTTGTTCATTTGACTGCAGATATCACTTGTTGCATATATTCTGCAGTGAGGTCAAGTTAGATATTCTGCAGTTTTGTAACCTGACAGAGGTTTAGAATCAGCATGGACATACTGGAGGGTTTAGTATTCTTTACAGAGTTCATTTTTGACAGATGAGAGCTTCAAATTGTATATCGATAGTACTGATAAGAAAAAAAGACTTCACATTTGAACTACTTAAATCTGTAACCTTTTATTACACTTCTGTCCACAGAAAAAAAAAGGGATAGTTCCTATACAATGACAACCCTACCCAACAATTACACGAGAAACCTTAGCAAAAAACAGCAACATTGCCATTAAAGACAAATGTCATTACAGGGACGTACAATTACAGCCCTACCCAACAATTACACAAGAGAAACCTTAGTAAAAAACAGAGCTAGTAATATAACAGTGCACGATGCAAACATTATTTTCATGTTCTTCACCTCATATAGTCTAGCTTTTTCTATCTCCTCAAGCTTGGTTACTAGACCAATATTCAATCTCTTCAACTCGAGCATCAACGATTCAATGTCACCAACACATTTGTTCATTTCATGACTTTCAAAGCCTCCATTTGAAGAAGAAACCTTTGATGCAGGATAATTATGCGGATTCAAGTCTCTCCACCATACAAAAAAATTGCATCTCTTCGCAGGACAACCGAAGAATGGTATCTCATAGTTTTTTGCAGTGTTGGCAACTTGTAACTCAGCACAGCGGTTACAGTGGCATTTCAGATCCTTTTTAAGGATAGAGTTGAAACTATTCCCACTTGAATATGACATCCTGCAACAAAGCAAACATAAATACAAACTCAATTGCACAAACATAAATAAGCTCAGATAGGTCTGTATGGCCTTCATCATCGCTTTTCAACAGATGTTATGTTTCATTATGCGCAAACAGATTAACTGTGGAGCAACCCTGTCATAAACCACTTCAACGCATTTAAATGGAGCAATTATTAAAGGGTAGCTTTGACATAGATCTGTACACATAAAGCCATAAACAGCTGAAAAATAGGCCATTTTCATAGAAATTGAAACTGAGTAATGTCATCAGAAACAATTGCAATAACAATCAGAAAGGAATCTTAAATCCATCAATTCCTTGCAATTATCATCATTATCTTCCAACAAGTTAGAAACAATAGTCAGGAACACCAGTAAATGAAAACCAACAATCCATCGACATTCAGTGAAACCAAAGTGTACCCAGAATCGACCAAATTTCCAGGTCGCGGCACGGATTCATAAATCGAGTGAAACCAGAGCCTGTCGCAGCACAGATTCATAAATCGACCAAATTTCGTGGTCACAGCACAGATTCATAAATCGAGTGAAACCAGACCGCAAGCAAATCGACCAACAAACAGGTCCCAGGCACACAACCAATCCATCCCCTATTTCCAGAAACCGAAGGAGTTCACATCGCAAAGAGGAAGTACGTTCAAGTTACCAGAAATTGCAAAGACAAAGTTCGAATCAGAGAAAACAATCAGAAGCACACTTCCGCAAGCATTAGGGTTACCAGAAATCACAAAGAGGATGCGAATCAGAGAAGACAACAGTTGCTCCAGGGAAATCGACCAGCGATTCGAAACCCTAACACAAACCGAATTGGGGGAGACCAAATCATCAAGGGAAATCACGAGCAGGTTCATACCCAAAGAGGAGAAATTTCACCCAGTGAAGAGTAGTACGAGAGACAGTCCGACTAGGGTTGGATGAATTTTTCACCCAATTTCAAAGCTGGAACTGCAATTGGGAAGTGGGGGTTTATCTCCGTACCGTAAACATGAATAAATGACTGTCTTGGTTTGTTTTTGTTTGGTCAACATAAATAAAATGGTCAACGAAAATGGTCTTGGACGGAAATGACAAAAATGGTAACGGATGTAATATTAAAAACGGCATGGGTGGGCATTGTTATTTTTGAAAGGTCATGGGTGGGCAGTGTAATTTTACACTTTATGAGCACAAATTTACACAACTGATGAGCACAATGCTAAACTCTGCTACTCCCATACCATAACTATCCCTGCTTACACCCTTTTGTTGCTCATATTACATATAATTGTACCAACAATCGACCAACTTCATTTTGTATCTTGATGCCAACTATATAAGTTAGTAAATTCCCTTCTTTTTTTTAAATCAAACTGAAGAGTTTCATTACCAATAGGCAAGGGTGATATTAGCAAACACCAAACACCTTGTTGAAGTGTAATCTAGATGACACACCAGACTGAACCCCGCTAATCTAAAGCCATGTTGGCTAGCAGTCCGACAAAGTGGAACTGAACTTGACCAAACTATAATCAAGGTAACCACAAGTATGAGCACAAACTCGACCCACCTAAACCAAACAAAGAAACAGAAGAACACGAGACAAACAGGAGAAACCAGACAAACAACATGAACAAGAGACCAGACCCAGTAATTCAGATAAACCTATCTTTTTCCGATGCCCGCCCTACAGAGGATCATATCTCCTAGCAACCCCACACTGTCGAGGTTACCTCACAGCTGTGTTGATCATCCTCCAAAGGGGGAATAAGGTCAATGAAAACTATACTCGTAGCAATGCCTTACTGGGAGCTAAGGGTTTTCCCTTTTTTTTGGACTCTTATTGACCTTATGATGAACCTTGTCAAGGTTCCTTGAGCTGCCCCTATGCATCTCTAGAAGACCATCAGGAATCACCGTGATTGGACACTCGACCAAAAGGTCCTCCTAGACAAGATCCTCGAGAAGCATGTGTAGGGAGGCTCAAGGTTGGGTATGCTTTTTCATGACCATAGGGTTGAGATGCGTGCCTACCAAGATCCTCGTCGGGACAATCATCCTGACAAGGGAGTCCCTAGCATGCGAACCCGTCTTAAACCTTCAACCATCATGACTAGAACTCTACCCCTTTAAATGTTAAAGGATCCCTTATTCAGGTTTCTCCCTGATCCACCAAGAGTTACAGAACTCGCATCCATCATACGCAAGCCAATGGCTCTAAGCCATGGTTCGTTTCCATCCTTAGAGCCGCTTGGCCCCGGACAATCCTTGGTATGGTAAATGAAGAATCCACAATAGCAGATTACGGGCATCTTTCATAGTACAAACGAAGTTTAAACCACTCCATTAATGGTGATAGAGATACAAAGAACATGCTTGAAGACGTGACGAACCTTGATCCTCATAAACTCCCCCCAAACCGTCCCTCCACCTCGTCAACCTCCATAAAAAATCCTAACCTAGAGGAGACTCTGAGAGCAAAGACTCTATGCCGAAAAATGAGAGGGACATCATGGATTCGGATCCAAAACGGAATAAACTTGAATTCATGGTCCTTGGGTGGCTTACGAGCCTCCGTCGGTTGAAAAACCTTCAATGAGCTATCAAAGATCCAAGGCTCCTATTGATAATCTCGCTAATATCGATCTTCTTCTCATTTCGAACATAAAGACGTTCTTACTGACACAACAAACTTTGAGTTGGCATTGAAGCTAAAGCTGTCATGCTTTACTAAAAGTGACCTCCCCGGCACGAACGTCATTCTTCATAAGAACAAGGGCTAGCCGTGAGAAGGTCATCGAGACAAGGAATTTGGTGTCATTCGTGGAAATGGGAAATCATCGATTTGGACATCTGCAGTTGTTGCCGCCATGTTAGCGATTGAGAGTGGGAGGTGGAGTGCAGGACCACCAGAGATAGAGACAAAGAGCAATAATGATGTTTAATGAATTTCAAAGCACTCATAAAAAAAAAAGCAAGCTGTCCTCTCGACAAAGAGAGTACATACCCGCTTGGTGAAATTAACTAACATAACCCAAGCGATTTATCATAGGTGGAAGCCCAAAGTCTCCTGTTCTATCACTTGTGATACTAACAGGATAGAATAAGAACGTATAAAAACGCCATTGATCTCAGCTAAAGACATTAATTGTTAAATGCCCCTTGACTGGGAGCAAACTGCCGTTTTTTATTCTGATAATCACCTAAAACTGAGGATATAATTAGCAGGAGCAATAAATAGTGAGGCCAGCCTATAGATGAAGATTCTCTTGATTCTCGACCTCTACCTAACAAGAACGCACTATAATTCTCAAAATGCTTAAGGTAGTACTAAGCTATTCAAAACAGCTGATTTACAGTTTCAAAGTTCTCGCAAGTCTACCCCAACAAAAGGTATTAAAGTATTCTCAACACAACAATTTAATAAAAAGCGTAATTATCATCATCATATATAGTATTTCATTGTATAACCACAAAGATATGTTCCACACACATCACAGAAGACAATACGTAACATTAGGAGACCACCAACGAGAACAGCAAATTATCACTATCAGACTTTTTTAACATAGAATATTTGTCACTCGACTTTGAACCCCATCAAAGCACCAACTGCACATGGGCATGAATTGAGAACCTTCGCTGACCCCAAGTCTTCACCCTCCTCAAAAACCATGCATCTTTATGTTTCCTTCTTCACAATACCAGCCTGCAACGTTCAAACCAAGTGTAAAAAGAAGCCACAATGCAATAAAATTTCCAGAAACTTACAGACATCAATTATTTACCTGGACAGAAAGGTTGACACATTCTTTCGCTGATCACCTTGCAACTGAATAACCTGGCCTAGTCTGGGTCCTGAACAACAGTACCATTGCAGCAGAATTCCTTCTTGAGGTCCTTAAGTCTTGTTGTAGCTGAAGTCTTTCTTTAATCCTTGAACAGTTTGTCAAGCTTTTCCTACCATTGCGTTGGGTTGGACCGAATGACATACTCCTTTGTTCCCGCACCAGCGTCCTCAGCATTTGCATCAGCAAAGGATCTAATTACAGAAGAGAATCATAACTGTAAGTTCAACACAATTATATAAAACAAAAAATAAGGAATAATTGTATTAGTGTATCTCATATCCAAAGATAACATCAGGATGCTCTCCCAACTAGATCGATATAACAGGATCTCAGACAAGAATGTATAAAAAACAGCAATTCGTTGGTGTGGCAAAAGAAGCTTACCAAAAGCAGTAGGAACCTGGGCGTCAAGATCTGACATGAAATTTGGTTTGGTGGATGCAAAGAATCAGAGACGACCAGACGTTCTTTCTCAAAAAGAATACTCAGACCTACTTGAACCACGAGGCAAAAAATATCAGTAACAACAAGCAGTATTATCATTTAGAGTTAGGTCAAACATGAACAGAAAGATACAGAATGAAATCAGAAACTAATAACCAACAAAGGCCACTGTCAACGCGAAGCGGATTTCACATCTACAAAGAAACAGAAACTCACAGACAGAGATAATTTGTCTAACGCATACGACACAAATCCTGAAAGTGCTGGAGAATATCAAACCAGTAACAGAGCATGAAAAGTTGTGAACCCAGTGACCCGGATCCAAGACACATGAAACCAACTTCAATGTAAGATCTACACTTTATAGTCAACTATAAACAAGAGGACATTTCAGAGTCACAGCATCAATTGAATGACGATGATGTAGGACAATCCCTTGCTTAAGCACAGAACGAAAGTAGCTAAGCGGCTAAAGATTGTCCCTAAGAGAATCTCTGTTTATCTACGCCCATCACACCAAAAGATGCGCCACGATTATAACCTTTCCCGTGGAATACCACGCCACCCCTAACTCAAGAGGGAAGCGCTCGGCCTTGGGCGTATCAAGATTAAACAAAAACAGAGCGAAGAGGTGAGAGTACAAAAAACTGTTACATTATTTGCTACTGTTAAAAGTCAAAGGTAGAGATCTTTACGTATATATGATGATTTATGTGAGACTTAAGATCGTGAAAGAAGAGATCCAACAGAAATCAGTACAAACACATAACTTTGGCTGACTACGGATACTACCAGAAACCGATCATCGAGATGTGAAGACGAAATCGAGAAGGCATAGATGGTATTCGTTGGGGAACAAAGAGAGAATAAAGGATCTAAGGAAAGTCAAAGATCGAGAGGAGGAGACGAGGGTATACCTGATCCGGTTACTAGGGTAGACGCCGAAAGTATGAGGAGTGTGAGGAACCCTAGATCGGATAAGTCTGAGCACGGAGAGAGAAAGACCGGTGAGGGTGGGGAAGACTGGAAGGAGAGAAGCAAATATATAGATAGAAACTACAGTATGGGTAACAGCCGGGCGTGGCCCGTTCAGTTGCTGGGTAGGTCGGTTCATACCGGTTGGAGTATTGTAATGCAAGTTGCCTACATCAAGAATTTATATCATAATGATAAAACATTATTTCAAATTTCAATGACTATTCATTGCTGTAAATATCACGTTTTCCAAAAACAAATGCTGTAAATATCACGGAAAAAAATAGTAGTTTTTGGGCACTCATTAGCTATAATTAACTTTTAGAATTTATAGTTAGAATTAAATTTAATTTTCTATGATGAAAATATTTTTTATTAACAAATATTATTTTTAGGAATATTGTATTATTTAATAAGTTATTTAAACATAATATAAAAATTGTAGATAATTGTTTATGATAACGGGGAAAAGTTTTATTTAAAATATTTATTTTATATTAATATGATAAGAATTAATTTTACGAATGATTTGGTTCAAACGGTGCTCAATTTGGGTTTAAATGAAAAAAAAAAATTGGTGGTGGGTAACCCTCACTTTGTCTGCAAAGTACGAAAAAAAACGGACATTTCAACTAACCGTCCGTTTTAAAAACCATCCATAAAGTATAACAAAATGATGCTCCAACAAGTCGTTAGTTTTTTAACCATTCGTAAAGTAAGGAAAAAAATGCTCCAATTAGTCGTCTGTTTTCGAACCGTCCAGGAAGGACGAAAAAAAAAGGACACTCCAACTAATCGTTCATTTTTTAAGCTTCCAAAAATGGACAGCTAGTTAAAGCGTTCATTTTTCATACTTTATGCACGGGTTGAAGGTCACCCATAACCAATTTTTTGTTTGTTTAAACCCAAATTCATTTCCGTTTCAACTAAATCATTTTTAAAATTATTCATAATCATATTATAATGTAAAACAATCAAGTAAGAATACATTTTTTCCTCCTATCGTAAATGGCTATTTACAACTTTTTTTTTTAAATAATATAATATTTGTAATAACGATATCTGTTAATAAAAATATTTTTTTGCTACTGTGTACGGTAAAAAATTAAATGTGATTATAAATATAAATTCTAAAAAAACTTATTACACGTTTTTCACGCGGAATTCAAAATACTGAACAGGATGAAATACATTGATTAGCATTTTTTTCCTTTTCTTTAAAAAGGGAGCATTTTTGTCATTTATTAAATTGCATTGGTCGAATAGAAAATACTCAAATCGTTAAAAGAAAATTAAAAAATGAATGATAAATTAATGGGAAAGGAGGTAAATAAAAAATGACATAGATGTATTGTAGATAGGATGAAAAGGAAGCTAAATGAAATTTAAATAAAATGTTAAATATTTAAAAAGATTGATTCATTCTAAAATAGTTGTTATTTTTAGTTTTTATTATATAAAATTATGGTAACTTATATTATATGTTATATGATAAAAATTAAATACTCTCTCTAAAGTGGTAGTAAACTTTATTTTTTTGCTAAGATTGAATTAGGAATAATTTTACAATATATTTATAAATCTAATACAACCACTAATACTTATTATTTTAAATAGGAGATGATACTCTTTATAAGACGTCAAATGAGATAGTATTTTTAGTGATGAGTAACTTATGATATTGTTTAAAAACTCCATAAAAAATAGTAGTCTAATTATTTTAAATAGGTGGCAATAATATGTTTAGTACAATAGCTAATTCACATGACACTAGTGCAAAAGGGTCTTTTTCGGCGGTTTTTTATGACTTTTTCGGCGGTTTAAACCGCCGAAAATGGTACCGCCGAAAAAGGGTCTTCCCTTATTTTCGGCGGTTCCTTAGGCAAAAACCGCCGAAAAATACCTATTTCAGAGGGAAATTAACGTGAAAACAATGGAAGATTTTCGGCGGTTTCTACTTGGAACCGCCGAAAATAAGCAAAAACATGGTCTTTTTCGGCGGTTTTCTTAGGAACCGCCGAAAAAGATCATGTTTTTGCTTATTTTCGGCGGTTCCAAGTAGAAACCGCCGAAAATATCCATTTTTTTTTTGTTTTTCTCGTTTTCGTTTATAATCCCACATATGTCACAAAACCTGTTAATATGCATCCAAATATGTCCACATATCTCTCTACATCACATGGTAGAGGATCTCATCACTCTTTGTAAGTAAATTGTCAAAAAAATCCAAAAAATAATGACACGGCTTACAAATGACCATACACACCACATTTAAAATGGTCACAAATGACCATACACCACAATTCACATAGTCACAAATGACCATATACATACACAATTGATCAAATGTTCACTAATATACTCAAAGTGGTCATTTTTTACAATCTATCTAACCATAAAAGTCTAAGAAAGTTCTAAATAACAATTCGAGAACAAAAAGCAAAAATCAAACCAAATTCATGCAGACGAAATCCGCCCAATCCTCTAGCATCCCGTTGATGGTTTTGCGTTATATTCTCCAACACTAGGAAAAACCTTTGAAAAACAAAACAAGACAAAATTGGTTAATCATCAAACAATTATATTAGTAATTGAAAAATAAATATAACTTCGATATACCTTTTCTAACTGATCATCCATCTCACCAAATAGGGTGACTCATGATATACCTCATGACATAATACCCACACTCTGAACCTCCGGGTTGACGTGAACACTTAAACACAGGAAGAACAAACTAATTATATAAGACATTTATTTGTGATTACAACCAATCAATAATAAACAAGTAACTGATGACGCATTTACCTTCACTGAAGTCCATTGGATGGAATTTTTTGACCTTACACCAAGCTCTGCATCAAAACACTTTGATACACACTGCATAATTATTCATCAACATACATTAATTAAATTAGGATATCCATTCATAATAAAATTAAATTAAAGGAGTTGAAATACATAAAGAATTGCTTCATAATGTACTTACATGCTAAGGTGTGGCTTTATCTTGATGTCTTTTGGATTTCCGGTTTGCAGCGGATCAAGAAATAGTATCCGCGAACGATCCAGACACAACACCAGTAAAACCCAATGGCCACTGTGTAATACCAAAACACTCACATGTCATTATAATGCATGTGCACAGATAACTACAACATTTATTCAAATTAAAATGATAAACAGAAGTTAATACTTTTGATGATAAGGTAGCATAAGATATTTCTTCTTCGCTCTGATGCTGTTAACCATCGCACGCTGTATGTAGCTTACACTTCTGTATCGCACTTCAGAGCAGTGAATGATGCTCTTTCAGGACACAAAAATCCATACTTGGTAAGGGCAAAAGATTGCATTTTGTCATGCAAAAACCTGTTCATAAATAAAAAGACATAAAATTAATTAACATTGTTTCAGAACATCAATTTATAACTTAATTATAAAACAAAACTAATACTTACAGAATAAATGAATGCATCACTGCAACAGGCACCCAATCAAATTTAGGATGTCCCTAACATCAGTCGTCCACATGTCGATTTCTACAGTTCGTCCGTAGTGAAGAAGGTCATCGTCAAAACTGAGTAGGATAGAATTTCTGCCATCTGGGAAGTCGCGGATTAGATCATGCAAGCATTTCATGTTTGGCCCCAAGCGTGCATATACGGAATCGTCCACCAAATTTTCTCTTTCTACAACATTGGTGGATGCTCTGTATTCAGAGGATCCAATCTTTGACTTCTTTTTCTCAGGAGATGC
The DNA here is from genome assembly GCA_023374045.1 of Limonium bicolor. Lineage (NCBI taxonomy): Eukaryota > Viridiplantae > Streptophyta > Magnoliopsida > Caryophyllales > Plumbaginaceae > Limonium > Limonium bicolor. Next base: position 16,062 of record JAIOTZ010001759.1, read on the forward strand.
AGATTTCCTTCTTAATGCCTATTTACAACCGACATTCAATACTAGTCATGAACTGAGCATCCACACATATATATTCATGTAATGAACAATAATAACTACACTAGTGGTTATTATTAGACATACCTTCACACACTTCTGAATCAGACGAATGGGCCACTGAACGAATGCACCCTTTGCAGACCGAACTGTGTTGTACTCCTCCGTAGGTACAGGGAGCGGTAGATCAGGAACCTTATAAATCGGTTCGTCCACAGAGACTCTCCCGTGATACGACTTCAGTGGTATTCCATGGGTCACCTCATTAGGGCCTGATGAGTACACCCTTCCTTCCGCGACACATATTTCTTCATTGTTGTATGGAAGCAGGAGGTTACAGTTTATAGGATCCTACAATTTCATCAGATTAGTAGATGTTGAACTAAAAATATGTAATAAAAGATATGACAACTAATAGAACAGTTAAAGGTATAAAAAAACCTGTACATAAGCGTAAGGATACTGGTCATTGGAATCCACACTTGTGTACACTCCAGCAGGAGTAGGGTCATATTTCTTGGGTATGAGAGGATCATCATGAAAACTGGGGCAGAGAAGAGAGATAGAAGCATGAGGATCAGAAGCAGGAACATATGGCTGGGATGCATGACTGCCTTGACGTAGTTCATCAAAGATCTCCTTCTTCCACTGCTCTCTCATGTCATTAATGGCACGCATATGCTGCTCGTAAGAAATTGTCTGTCCTTGACTACTCCCTTTCCTTGACCCGGGGTTACCAAAAAGTTTTCTTATCCCTATGTTAACACCCCCTAACCCCACAGCTCGGCCTGGATGATCTTTCTTTCCAAGCGCACGAGACAACTGGTCATCATGTCGATCAGGTACCCAAGTCCCTTGGGTAACTTGTTCATTCAGCTCACCCTTTATAATTAAATGTAGAAAGAGTTAATTATAATTTTTAAGATGATAAAAATAAATTTGTCAAAAAATTTGAAAGTAAAGAAAAGTACTTACCATCTTATCAACAATTTCCTTCGTCTTCTCGAAGGGATATAAACTCTCCAGTTTTCGGGTCTTTCTTAGTACGTGAAAGCTTCCAAAACGTACCCCGTAGCTGGTGCTCATCAAGAGTGCTCATATCTGATGGCAACTCTCCTTCTGCCACCCATTCAGGCACTCTTCTATTAACCCCTTTCGCACCCAACACGTGATGATATTCATTCTTCTTCGCATTCGCGGATTGGGCTTCGCGGTACTCCTGTTATCAAATAAACATACAATTAAGATGACCAAAAATATACATATGTAAATATAAATACCTCAAATATATATTTATATAATAATTAATTATTTAAAAGTTAATACATACCTTTGTCTCCATCTTCTTATCATAGAACTCCTGCCACTTCTCTTTGGTTATTGGTGTGTAAATCTCCCAAGGCTGGCGTGTGTCGCCGTCCGGCCTCTTAAGCTTCTTGGTGATAAACCACTTAACCAGATCATGCTTATGATCTGAAAATTTCTTGCGCATCATTGATTTGACCATGGAGTAGTACTCACTTTCTGCTGGTATTTGATATCGTTTCTGCATATTACCATAAATGAAACAAATGTTAGTGATGGATACCTACAAATTGTACAAAAATAATACTTTAACTATTGTTTATTTACCTGTACGATCTCAAACATCTGTTTCTTTAGTCCTTCGTCAACTTGAGGCCAGGTGAGAGTAATATCACAATACTCTCGCACAATGATGCCTAGCTCTGTAGTGAAGTCTGTAGCCCATTCCCCAATCGGTGTAGATACGCATTAAACTGTAACGGCTTTGATTCAATCTTTTTTGATCTGAGAGCTTTCGTCGGACCTCGAGGTTTTACGGTCCTAGGAAGCTGGATTTGTGATCCAGAAGGTCCAGCCTCTGTGTCCTCAGCTGGCACAGAGGCTGGAGTAATCTCATCCACCCATTACCCCCCTCATCAGCTCGGGCCTGTGACTTGTGACCTTTCCCTCCACGTGTTTTCTTCTTCTTGGTCGGGATGCCTCTGTCAAAACTCGCCGATCGGTCATCCATATCATCCATTTAACTATCTGCAAAGATAAACAACCGTATATCAATAACACCACAACAAATAATGTAATGAATACATAATAAGACATCGTTAATATTCCAACAAATTATTTAATGAACAAACAAACAATAAAATATATTTTTTAATTACCTAACAACTAAACACATCATTTATGGTTTTCAACCCATAAACCCTCATCGTGATCAGACCTAGTATACACTACATCGTCTGGAACATCAACAATGTCTGTGACAGGAATACTGGTAGAAAAAGGTGGTGTCTCATCGAACATTAATTCATCATCATCAACATCTTGATCAGCATTAATGTTGACAAATCTTTTCCCTGGTAATACAACTGACCACCTGGAATCGATGGGATCTTCTATGTAAAATACTTGTTCACAATCCTTGGGAAATATGAACGGATCTTGTATATGACCAAGGCGTGATAAATCAACCAAGTTAAACCCATCGTGAACCCGATAACCGTTTCTATTATCCACCCATTTGCATTTAAAAATAACAAACTTTTGAAACTGATAATCAAGCTCCCAAATATCTTCAATGAATCCATAATACAACCTCGAGGTTGAAATCGTTGAAGCTGGATCACCTCTGGTATACTCAGTTGTTGTTGCTTCTACTTTAACCCCGCTATTCTGGTTTAAACATCTATCATCTTGCCGTTTTGTCCAGTAGGTGAACCCATTGATGTCATACCCTTCATAAGATATACAAGTGGAACCAGGTCCCAAGGCTAACCAACGGAGCTCTTCACTTACATTATCAGGCGCTAGTGATGCAAGCTTCATGACATGATCTCTAAACCATGAACAAAGGTCTTGTTTTGCTCCTTTATCAACCAAATAATATTCCTCCCAGGATATTGAGCTCTTAGTGCAGTCATGTGTTTCTCAAAAAATGGCTCAATAATCTCAAGGTGATGTAAAACGAATAGATGTGCAGACTCCATTGAGGATGAATCAATTGCCACAATTTTTTTCCCAATAACACCTTGACCTTCTGTCCCTCCTATGTGTCTCGGTTGTGGCACTCCAATAGCTACAGCTCCCTTCAAGTATTCAGTACAAAATTCTGTCACTTCTTCGGTTATTGTCCTTTCTATGATACTCCCTTCAGGTCGATATCTATTCTTCATCCTTCCCTTCAAGATTCCCATGTATCTCTCAAATGGATACATGTATCTTAAATATATAGGACCACATAATTTGATTTCTCTTACAATGTGAACAACCAAGTGGACCATGATGTCAAAAAACGAGGGTGGAAAATACATTTCAAGTTGACACATCGTAACAACAACATCACGTTGCAGACTGTCTAGTGTATCAACATCCACGACTTTATTGCACACTGCATTTAAAAAGAAACATAGTCTTGTAATTGCATTCCGCACATCTTTCGGCAATATACCTCGAATGGCAACAGGAAGTAGATGCAACATCAGAATGTGATAATCATGAGACTTCAACCCGATCAACTTCAAGTCCTTCATTGACACAAGACTTTTCCAGTTAGATGAGTAACCCGTAGGAACCTTAAGGGAATGAAGACATTTACAAAAGCTGTTCTTCTCATTCTTAGACAAAGTGTAACATGCTGGAGGTAAAAATGTTCGTTTGCCTCTTTCTTGGGGATGCAACTCCTCACGTATGCCCATAGCTTGCATGTCTTTTCGAACCTTTATTCCGTCTTTTGTTTTCCCAGGTATGTTAAGCAAAGTCCCAACAACAGCCTCACCAACATTTTTGACAATATGCATGAAATCAAGACAATGCCTAACAGATAAATGTTTCCAATACGGAAGTTCCCAAAATATTGAACATTTTTTCCAGATGTTTTTTTGGGTAGACTTGGACGGAACACCGAAAACATTGTCAATGTCTTTCACCTTTTATAAATCTCTTCAGAACTCAGAGGTATACGAGCAACACGTGTCTCAGTCTTTCCGTTGAATAACTTCCTCTTTTTACGGTACGGGTGTGCTGATGACAATAATCTACGATGACACATGTAGACGTTTTTTCCACAAAACTGTAGACGATCAGAACAAGTGTCGTCCTCACATATTGGGCAAGCAAATGCGCCTTTTACTGTGTATCCAGATAAGTTCCCGTACGCTGGAAAGTCATTCACTGTGCAAAAAAGCATGGCACGAAGTGTAAAGTTTTGTCTGGCGTAACTGTCATAAACCACTGTCCCCTGATTCCATAGCAATTTCAAATCGTCAATCAGCGGTGCAAGGTATACATCGATGTTATGTCCTGGTTGTTTAGGTCCAGAAATCAACAATGATAACATTATGTATTTCCGCTTCATACACAGCCACGAGGGAAGATTGTAGATCACCAATAGAACAGGCCAAGTGTGTGCTGACTACTTAGACTGCCATAAGGATTCATCCCATCCGTACATAACCCGAGTCTCAAATTTCGACTGTCACTGGCAAAATCTTGAAATCTTCTGTCGATTGTCCTCCATTGTGGTGAATCAGCTGGATGTCTCAGCTTATCATCATTTTTTCTTCCTTCTGCGTGCCATCTTAAATTTTGGCATCTCTGACATTTGCAAAAAGACGTTTGAATCTTGGTATTATGGGTAAATACCAAATGACTTTTGCTGGAGGACTTTTTTTCTTAGAGTTGGATGATTGATCGTCCTTCTGTTTATAGCGTGACAAATGACATTTTGGACACTCATTCAAATGTTTGTCTCTCCTCTGTATAATACACAACTGTTTGGACATGCGTGTATCTTTTCGTACTCCACACCCATAGGACACATCAACTTTTTTGCATCATAAGTGGAAGTAGGAAGATTGTTATCATCTGGAAGCTTGTCGTGGAATAGCTCTAGTATTGCCGTAAAACTCTTATCACTCAAGCCAAATCTTGCTTTAAGATTGAACAAATGCAGCACGGATGTCAACTTTGTAAATTTGGTGCATCCGGGAAACAAAGGGGAACGTGATGCATCAAGTAATCTTTGATATTCAGCCGGCTTGTCTGTGAAATTATCTTCAACATCTTGCAGCATAGAGTCCAGTTGTTCAATCTTATCACTGTCGTTGATATCAGTGTCACTCAGATCACACGTATTATCAGGAAATGTAGTATCGTTGTAACCATTTCTGGTTCACTGTTCGGTTGAGTGGAAGTTTGCACCCTGCTACTGGCTTCTAATGACTCGCCATGCAAAAACCATATCTTATAGTTCGGCATAAATCCACGCCTTGATAGATGAAATCTGATTGTATGTAGGTTAGGAACTTATTGCGAAGTTCACATTGTGCACATGGACAGGAATGTGTGTCTCGTTCATCCTTTTCTGATGATCGAGAGCTGCTTTGCAAAATTCATTATCCTTTTGATTCAAAATAATTCCCTCGCTGACCGTACATCCATTCACGGTCCATTCTACAAACTCAAATGAAAGTTAAAGCTAAAAATAACTACAAAAATATATTGATAATGCATAATAAATTAACTTATATTTAAAATAATAAATATAAAAACAAATAACGAAACTATCTTTGGAAATGATATATAATGATATGGTTCTTGCATGGCGAGTCTGTATAATATATATATACATCTATAATATATTATAGATATATATACTACTTGATTATCTTATATGTATATATACATAATATATATATATATATATATATATATATATATATATATATATATATATACTATATTAAATATATATATATAATATCTGCAACTAACTATTATATATAAATCAACGAATTTTAAAACAATTATGATAAACAGAAATTCAACGAGGTTGAAGAATAAAACTAACCTGTTTTTGGAAGGACGAGGAGTAGGCGAAACTCGGAGGAGGAAACAGGGCGGAGGACGGCGACAAACGTGTCAAAAGGAGTAACTGTGAACCATAAGAATTAGAATAATAGTTGTAGTTATAAAAAAAACTACATACAATTAATCAACAAAAACTACCCTCACCTCAACTGGGCTAGGATAATAGTAGCAGAATCGAGTGGTGAGCGAAGGCGGCGTGGAGCTAGCTCACGTATAAGGTTGAACGGAAGGACGAGATGAGCAGACGAAACTCAAATGGAGGTAACATGACGGAGTACGACGACAAATGGTGTCAAAGGGTATAACTGTAACGAACCATATTAATAATAAGTGAGGATAATAGTTGTAGTTATGTAAAAAATCACAATTAATTATCAACAAAAACAAACCCTCAACTCACGTGTTTTCCCCCTTTCTGGACTCGTTTCAGGTCGCTAAACCGGCGACTTGTTAGAAGTGAGGATGAATTGTCGTGCGTAGCTACACCACCAACTTATGAAGTATCTAATTCATTGTCAATATTTAATCAATAATCACAACTTATTGTAAATCAAATTATAAAATTAAGTAACTATAAGTCAACATTTTTATGTTAATTCACACGACAAATCACCAATGACGCTTACTCGGCAACAATTCCCACAAACAATGGTAGAAAAGCACAAAAATATCACTGAAATCGGTTCAGCCATTTCATCGAACACTTTGCGGGCATATGCATTATTTTGTAAAATTACACACATATAGCAATTCCAATCAAACCAATCAATCTACTACACTCCAAATGACATAAATCAAGCAACCATTATACATATGCACCAAAATAATGCCCAATTCGACCAGAAATCGAAATTTCAAATTCGGACTAAAATACCTAATTTTCGGACTTGTTACTGCTTCAGTTGGTCGAACGGCGCCCAGCTCGACGGCGACGATGAGGACGACGACGGCGGCGCAGGAAGTCGGCGGCGGCGGAGGAGGAAGGGACGGAATAGGCGGTGGAGGTGGTGGCGATAGAGGAACGAGAGCGCAGACGCTGTGTGAGAGGAGAAAAATAACGACGATTAGGTATTCTGTCGGGGTGGGGGTCGATGAAAAGACCCTTTTTTGGCGGTTCTTAAGCTAGGAACCGCCGAAAAAGCCATGGTTACTTTTTTTTTAAAAAAATTGATCTTTTTCGGCGGTTCAGAACGAAGAACCGTCGAAAATGATTGACAATTTTCTGCGGTTGTTCCTTTGGAACCGCCGAAAAAGACCTATTTTCGGCGGTTTCTCTAAAAACCGCCGAAAAATGTGTTCCTAGCGAGCTATTTTCGGCGGTTCCTACCCAACCACCGAAAATGAGGTGCCGAAAAAGCCTCATTTTCTACTAGTGTGGTATTTTTCATCTTTCACACTTCCCATATTAAAAAATTTACTATTTGCAATGTTTCATCATCACTTGAATCTTCAAAAGCTTTTGTTGGAATGTCACTTGATTTTCTTACCTACAGTTGTTGAGCGGGTCTGTTCTCAAAGCTAGATTATGGGAAGAAAACTACCTTACCTAGCTTTTTATTTTTCATGACTGCAATTAAATAAGAGATTATATAATCTCCTATACTCAGATTGAGAACGGGACCGCTTCGCGATTTCATTAGGATATCCACTTCTCTGTTAGATTCTAATCTTATTCAGGGTGTTGCAGTATTATGTGATTCACAGATTCATTTGAGCACGAACATGCTGCCGAGAATAAAGAAACGGATTTATTATGTGTCAATCCAGTTTACTAGATTGTTAATGGGCTACATGAGTAAGAGTAAATTTTGTAATTTAAAAACCTATGATTTGTAAATATAATGAAAATTTCTTGCACTATTGTTTATCTAAGTTTCAGCTCTTCAAATCAAGACTATTCATGGATATGTGTGAATCAAGTATATGAACTTTTTATTTTATATGTTTAGGATTACCCTAAATTATAAATGATTCATTCACATTGGTATTATAATTCATTAACGTATTGAATCAGATAATTTCCTGACGTACAAACTTTCGAGCTGACAATAGATAATTATTGTTTTGTGTGTATGATTATTGTTTTATGGTGTGTATTATTATTATTGTGTATGGTGTATTTTAAACCTTACATGGTGAATCGTATATTTTCCTAACGTACCAAATTCGGAACAGATAATGGATTATTATTGTTTTGTGGTATACTACTATTGTTGTCTCGTGTATTTTAAACTTTATATGGTGAATCATAAGTTTTGTTGATGTGTAGGTATATATATATATATATGTAGTTAATATATTTTTTAACTTGTCAAAACATATCAACGACTTGTCCTGTTATGAAGAGCTTGAATTTAGATAAACATTGGTGTAAATTATTTTCATGTTGGAACAATATTTTATAATGCTAGTTACACTATTTTAAGCTTTTTTTTATCAAAAAGTGACAACTCAACAGACCAGTTAATAACTGACTAGGAATGTCATGTATCGTTCCTCTAGCAGCGGTCCACTTTGTCGACTGAGAGTTTTACCACCATTCACTTCAACCCTCTCCTTTTAAATTAGGATACAATATCGAGCGGTTGGAGTTTGAGAGTGTTGATACTACATGTTTACTAATGACTTTACTTTCTTAGCTTTACATGGCAGTTCACTCTCATAGGGGTGTGCCTGCTTTGTCAACTGTGAGTTTCACTTTTGTTCACTGCAACCCTCTTCTTTTAAACGGGATACAATATCGAGCAGTTGGAAGCGGCGCGATGACCGTGGTTCATAGAAGTAGTTTACAATTGACGCACGCAGAGTGTTCGATAAATTGCCTGACAGAGGTCTGGACTTGTGGCATATGATGACAGAAGGGTGAATTTTACTTTCGTCGGAATTTCCAAATCTTCCTCAAACGTGGAAAGAGGGAGAGGTTAAAATGAAATACGGATGGAGAAGAGATCGAACTATGCAGATGATAGAAGGTCAGCTAGGCATCGTAGAAGGACGGGATATAGCAACAGACAGTCTAAAGATGACAGTCGAAGGAAGGATAGTCGTGCCCCCGACCGAGGTAACTGGGAAAATTTACTCCCACTACAATCTTCATAGACAACATCAGTAGAGAAGTGTCGGAGTATCATCTAAGGAAAATAGTAAGCAGATTTGCCAAATGGACCAGAATCTACATTTGTAGAAAGGTAAGAAATGGTCCCAGAAAGCTTTTGTGTTTGTTGATGTTGAACATGTACGGGATGCAAAACGAGTGATTCAAGGTATAAAAGGATGGACCATCAACGGGAGTGAAATTTGGGCTAGACTGGAATATCAAGACAATAAGGCTAGAGGAGGAAGGAGCAGATCAAGATCCGATGAGAAGCCGGAAAAGTCGAAAATACCTCCTTCAAAGGAGAAAAACCCGGCCCTATCAAGACTATCTATTAGTGTCAAAGCGAATGAAGAGATGAAAGCGTGTTTAGAAATGCGTGATTGTTGTTACCCTTCAAGAAGAAAAGACTGCAAAAGATGCGATGAATCTCATGATTGATCGTTGGCCTAATACTGCCGGGTTGCTGGCCCTCTCAAGGACAAAGTTCCTCATTGTCTTCAACTCCGCAGTGAAGTAGAAGATATAATAAGCAAAACACAAAGAGAGGGCAAGGCTAACGGGGGCATGGATATACGACGATGGATGTCTTATGACCAGGTAAAAAGCGTAAAGCCTGGGTCATTATGCGAGGTATCCCACTTCATGCATGGAATAAGAAAAACGTGCGCAAGATCGCACAGACGGTTGGGGAAGTTATTAAAATTGAGGATGAGGATATCAACTCCATGGAAAATGCAGAGGTTCGTGCCCAAGTCGAGACATCCACACTTCAGTTGATCAACTTGAAGATCACTGTCATTGTTGAGGGTCAAGGATTCCCGGTGAGTATAGTAGAAGTGGATAACCATATCCTCCCCCAAGAACCCATAATCCTCTAACAGTATAATTCAGTACCAAGAGACGAGGGAAAAGATACAATAAATCAACAACATCCAAATATGTTGAACAAGATCAGTCCGAAAAAGCCAAGGATCTCAGCTGTTACAATGCCTCCCAAGGTAGTGCAATCGAAAAGAGGCATGTAGATTCCCCAGACAAAATTGTTGCTGGTGTTGATGGGGTACGAGATGAAGAGGCTGATAATATGTTGGGCATTTTTGATGAGGAGCCGCCTCACTCGGGTGCTGCAGTGGAGTCACGTCCGAAGTATGAGGACCGGATGTTGCCTACTCAGACGAGGAATAGTGTCCCGGCAAGAAATGAACAAGGTAAAATCATAAACCCGGATGCAGAAGCGGATGAATGCATCAAACTAATGAGACAGTTAGGTTGTCATGTGCCTAATCCAACCCAGACCAAAGCCAATATTATCAACCAAATCCAAGAGCAGATGTGACAACGTGGGGCTTAGATTATGGGCTTACTTTTGGGAGATTAGCTTAAGAGGGGGGTTTGGTCGCGATTGGTTGTTCGAGGATGAGGTGGTTATGTTCTCTAGGGTGGTTTCTTTTTTAGCCCATTAGTGCTAGAGGTTTATTGTACCTGAAGGGGCGTGTGAGGTCTTGTTGTGGTGCTTCTGGGAGGGTGCTTTGGTACTTTTCTTTAGTGAGGTGGTGCTTGTACTGGGTTCTTCTTGGAGTGTTCTCTTTTTGTCTTGTTGAGTTGCGGGTACTCTTTTTCCTTCCTGGGCTTTTTCCCATTGGGTTTTGCCTAGGGAGGTTTTAATGAGGCCCAATATTTACTACTCACCTTTTTAATAAATGGCTTTAAACCCTAATTATAAAAAAAAGTTGGAGTTTGGAAGTGCTAGTACAATATGTTTAAGTGTCTACTAATGACCCTACTTTCTTAGCTCAATGGAATCATTGCTTCCTCGACTCTTGAGTCACTAACCCTTTGTACAAGAATTTCAGCCAAGTCGCTATTCCCCGACAAAGACACCCTCGGTCATCCCACGACAACTAGTGGTTACAAACGAATATATTTCCCGAGTAAAAAGTCACACACTTACTACTTACTCGAGAATCAGTCATGGGTTTACTCCCATGATATGACACCAACTGTCCCTTTAGATATAAACAATAAATTATAATTAGTTAGAAGGATTAACTCTTTGCACTCAAATTAGTGCCCAAAAAGGGATGTTACCCTGAGAGCACTTGAAGGGTAATAACTGTCGGATTTCCTTATTACAAAAAAAAAAAAATAAACATTGCCCACAAGGCACTAATTATTCTTTGTGTGCAACCATGCATCGTTTCAGGCCCAACTACCCAAGACCTAAGGGCAAGTGAAAAGAATTCCGAGTGATCTCAGGTCCCAATCCTAGTTCACGAGTCGCACCATAGGCAAATTCGAACACACACGGACGTTCCGTGCAAAAAAATGGTGCGAACCGCTGATTTGGCAGTCCCAGTCAGCAGCAGCTGACTGCTTTGCTGACTGGGTTGTCCTTTTTATTATTAACTTTAAATGGTTGTAACTTTTAATATAGAAGTCCAAAATGAAAAAAAATTATATCATTATTCATCTAAATTCAAGCTCTTCAAACAAGACCAGTCATGGATATGTTTGGACAACTTTAAAAAAAAATTATTTTTACATGTGTATGATGATACACTAAAATCATATATGATTCATCAGTTTTGATATTATGATTCATTAAAATTGATATGATGATTCATTAACTAATAAGTGGTGAATTAGATTACAAATTTTGAATCAAATAAAATCATTATTGTTTTGTAGTTTTTTATTGTATGGTGTATTTTAAACCTTATATGGTGAATCATGTATTTTTTTACGTACCAAATATTTTTTGTGTTGTATTATTGTTTAAATTTTTCTTTTTATGTGATTGATGATTCATTAATTTTGATATTTTGATTCATTAAATTGATATTATGATTCATTAACTAATAAGTGGTGAATTAAATGACAAACTCCGAAATCGATAAAAAAAACATTATTGGCTTTAGTGTATTATTATTGTATTGTAATGTATTTTAAACCTTATATGGTGAACCATGTATTTTTCTTACGTACCAAATATTTTTTTGTGTTGTAATTGTTTAAATTTTTCTTTATATGTGATTGATGATTCATTAATTTTGATATTATGATTCATTAACTAATAAGTGGTGAATTAAATGACAAACTCCGGAACTGATAAAAAAACATTATTGGTTTTAGTGTATTCTTATTGTATTGTAATATTTAAACCTTATGGTGAATCATGTATTTTCTTACGTACCAAATATTATTTTGTATTGTATTATTATTTAAATTTTTTATTTTATATGTTACTGATGATACACTAAAATGATGTTATGATTCATTACATTTGATATTATGATTCATTGAAATTGGTATTATGATTCATTAACTAATAAGTGGTGAATTAGATAATAAACTCCGAACAAAAAAAACTTCAGAATAAATATTGAATCATTATTATTTGTGGTGGGTATTATTAATTTTATGGTTTTTTAAACTGTACGTGGTGAATCATAGTGTCGTTGATATATGTTGATATGTACATATAACTAACATAAAATTTTAAACTTGTCAAAACATATCAATGACTGGTCTTGTTTTAAAGAGCTTGAATTTAGATGAACAATGGTGCAAATTTTTTTTATTTTGGACTTATATTTTAAAAGTTAGACTATTTAAAGCTAATACAAATGTTACCCCATTTAATATGCCACCTAAGCAGTCCAGTCAGCAAACTGACTAGACTGCCACCTAGACAGCCGCACTATAATGGGAATGAACTCCCCGTACAACCTACCGTCTACGCACCATATAGTCACAAACGACACCGACATGTACGAGTCGTTTTGTTATTGGAATGTTAATTCCTAGAATAAGAATACTGGAATGGAATTCTAAGAATAGAATATGACCTCATTTGGTTGTAATGACGTGTATATTTGGAATTCGATGTTTCTTTTGTTTGGTTTGGA
>JAIOTZ010001760.1:0-28964 GCA_023374045.1 Limonium bicolor
ATGCCTGCGAGTTGAAGAATCACCAGGAGATCTTTCTTGTTCATCGGAGTTTCTTTCGGACATCGTGGCAGTATGCAAGCGGAGCGCCTCGAATAGTTCGGCGATGCCTTTATCAAGTTTCTCGTTCTGTTCGAGGAACATTGCCTGTATCTGAGGTTGTAATGAAGATTCCAACTCCTTAATTGCCTCGCGAACTAATTGTGTGTTTCTCGTTTCCGCCATTAATGGAAAAGGACCGTCTAGAATCTGATACCTTTGTTACGGAAGTAACAGTTTATCAATTCAAGCATAGTATGGATAGAATGAGCTAATGTCCGATACAAACAACAACTCATTACCAGCTGTGCAGAGTGCCAGGAAGAAGAACACACCCACGCAACAGTCGGTACAGAACACAATAACCAGACAGAGAGAGTTTGAAGAATGAATATTATTTCCATTATGTATTCCTGTATTTCTGTTTTGCTATTTATAGTCTCAGTGTACAGACCAACTACTAAGGTGAGGTTTGTTATTTGTTCCACGTGACAATTACAACAGAATATAAGAACATCTTATTCCTGTATCAAATTGTAGTAAGAATTATGTTTTTCTTTCGACTAGATTAGCTACCTAATCAAAAACTTCATTCTAAACAAGAATTAGACCATCCGAACCTGCGGGCAGTCTTAGCCATCAGATCATTATGCGGTAAACTTTCATGGTTCTCTCTTGAGCGCTACCGCCTTTAATCTTGCCACATATAGTTCAAATAAAAACATTGTACAACCAAGGGCGTAGCAGTTACTAAATAAATGATATGATGTTATTTAATTTTGGGTTCCTCAAATATAAATAATTAAAATTTATATTTTCAAATCTTAATATTTTAAAAACTAATAAATAAATTAAAATTCTTAAAATCTTACTCTCTACAAAAGATCTATTGTATTTCATATTTTTTAAATATATATTTTAAGTAAACTAATATCTAATACTTGTATTTTAGTGATATAAAATGTAATGAAATATACTTAATATTTATAATATATATTCATTTCAAATTTATTATAATGTTTAATTCTAAATAAAAGTAATTTGGACATTTAATAAAATAGCTAGAAAATTGATTAGTAAATAATAAAAGTATTTATATTAATATATATGAATAAATTTTATTTATTCTTTTTTAAAATATATTAAACTTTAATCATAAATAAAATATTAAGATAAGGTTATTTTGTGAATTATTGAAATATAAATAACTAAAAATTAATGTTTATATTCTTATAATAATTAATAAGTATAAAGTAAAATAACATGACAAATAGTTAAGAAGGAAAGACTGATTTAATAAAAAGTTGTTATGATTCTAGAAATTAGGTGACAGAGAGAAATAGGAAAAGTTGACATCTCTCCCTTGTATGGGTCCTGCTACCATTTACTGAAACAGTGCATCGATGCTACGTGCAAGTGATAAGTGAGAAATACATAGACATTTAAGGGTTTAATCTACCTTGTACTTACTTACTTTCAAGATAATATTACTCACTTATCATATGTTTTTTCTTAGATTTATGTTTTGATATGGACAGATACATTTTGTGTTAAATGCAGGAACAACATATATATATATATATATGCCGCATCATATTAATAAAATTGGACGTCACTTACTGGAGTACCAATTGACATAGTCTGATGGCTGCAACTTATCCACACCGATCACATTCAATTATTTATTAAACGTGGAGTTGTAAAGCAGGAACGATGATGATGATGTTGTCATCATAGCAAAAGTTAATTAAGGCATTGATCAAGACATGTCCGCTCCTTGTCCGAGGATTTAAGGCAGGACAGCAAGACCACGTCCGTGCAAATTTAACCGGACAGAGGGCGGACACAATGAGTGAGTCCGTATGTTGTCCGCAGAAGAAAGCACGGACAGGGGCCGGACGCAGCATCTCACGTCCGAGGAAACAGAGCCGGACAAAGAGGCGGACGCAGGCTGTCCGTGGAAGGAAAGGCGGACACAAACCCGGACGCAATGAAGACCGTGGCATGTCCGGGTTAAAAAGGGCGGACAAGAAAAGTATGTCCGTGGATTAATGGACGGACAGAAACGAGGACGCGAGTAAATACAACGCAGATCCAGAAAATTAACGCGACAGTTTTCTTCGCCCGCTGTCTTCTTCATCAATATCAGGCGCCTACCTTAATTCCCTCACGCGTCTGTCTCCAGCTCTGTCTCCAATCAATCTTCTCTTCCTCCACTCCAGATCTGCCTCTAACCTTATCGTCTTCCTCTATATAAACACACTGCACCTTCAACCAAATACACACATTCGATCCCCAGAACTCAACACTCCAAATCTCTCATTCCACATACAGAATCCTACGTATACGCTCCACTCTTCGTTCTCTTCATTTCTCCATTCACCATCCACACCTCTCGCATTATTATTACGTCCAACCTCTGACTGTCATATTACCAGTTAATATGTCAGGCTAAGGAGGATTTACTCCGGGGAAGGTTTAGCTGTAGTTTGTTTAATTATGTAATCTATATTTCTACCGGTTAAAATAAATACAGTTTGTTACGATTAAATTTTATCTCTCGCCTTTTTAATAAATTTCATGAATTTATTAAAATGCTTTACAAAGTCTATTTTGATCAGACCGGTGATAAATAGACAGGTTAATTAAGCCGTAAATCTGGAGAAAGCTTATTATGATTTAATAAGTTAGTATTTTCAGATGCAATTACAATTCCTCGCGTTTAATGTCCGTTTACATAAGTTTTGCTCGAACCTGGATTAGACCGAGCAATTTCTGGTAAACGAGTTCTTATGAGTCTATGACTTAGTCCTTAAGATAATAACAGGAATTTTGTCAAACTATTACAATAAACCGGTAGAGATGCATAATTAATCAGATTATATAAACCTGAACCCGGAGTTCCGTTTAATTTATCTTCAACTCAGTTAATTATCTGCTATTTTACTTTACAAAAAAAGTCAATTAATTCCCCCCTTTTTGACAAGCTTAGGTACTATATTTATTTCGCTATAAGTCCCGGTTTGACCCGGCCGCTTCTGTCTTACTATACTACTGCGACCGGGTTTTATTTGCAGCCCGACGGATATTTTGAGTATTAATTTCTTTCTCAATTGTTTTAATTACACCAGTTCCAACCACTCACAATATACAGTCTGCAAAATGGCGCCGTTGCCGGGGACTTGATTTATTCTAGTCCCTAAGCCCCGGATAATTCACCTGTTATATTATAATATTCTGTTATATTATTTGGACATCTAATTTCTTGGACATCTGACTTTGGACATCTGACTTCGGACATCTAATTCTGACATCTTATTTTATTGTCATTTATTTTTCAGTCATTTAATTTCCATTGTCCTTCAAATTTCCAGTTACTAACTACTAACATAATTTCCATATACTAACTCTAACCTTAAATTTCTGTCATTTAATTTTCTGTCATTTTAATTTTCTGTCTCTAACTACTAACCTTAAATTTCTGTCATCTAATTCCTAACATTTTATTTTGTCACATCACGAATTTCTTTTTTCTGTTTTGAGTGGTGAATGCCTTTTACCAGGTCACACAGCCTCCCGGAAAATATTAATAATCACACGGTTGGTTACATTCCAGAGATCGAGAGAACCTTTCTGCGCACTCTAAGGCAGAGACGAACTCAACAAAACATTACCACCACAGTGATAGAATCTAACCCGGAAGCTGACATGGCAATTTCACCAGCGACAGTTCGAAATATCAACAGGCCGTCTAATCTAGGACAACAGCCTGCCATCATCCTTCCTCACCTTACCCCATCCGAATACGATGAATGGCAAAAGCTAAAGCCATATCATCAAATCCGATGTGTAAAGGAGTTGGGCATGTTTGATGGCACCAATCCTGACGAAGCTCTGTTACATGTTACCAAGTTCTTGCAGCATGCCAACAGTCTAACTGCGACCGACGCAGTACTCCAGTACGCAAGACTGTCATTATTCCCTCACAGCCTGACGGGAAGTGCGAGCAAATGGTATCATAGCCTCACACCAAGTACCATTGGTACTTGGGATGAAATAGCCACCAAGTTCTACGACAAATTCCTGCCCCCGAGCCGAACGTTGGAAATGATTGCTGAAATCTATAATTTCAAGCAGCCAGGGTCGGAAACATTTGTGAAACTTGGGACCGTTTCAAAGGATACTACTTACTTGTCCTCACCATGGTCTGACGAAAGAACAAGTATCACAATTCTACAAAGGCTTGATCGGTCCATGCAGAACAATGGTACTGTCCTCTTAGGGGCTGATATCTGAAAAAGCCAGGAGAACAGTTTCTGAATAGCATGGAGTCTCTCTGTGAAGAAATCAGAGACTGGGCCTCCGGTGGATCAAGGAGCGGTACTCCAGGTTATACCATGTTGGGGAAAGTGATAACAAGTTTGACCAGCTGATGAAAAGCCATGAGCAACTCATGGAGAGCAATGCTCAGCAGGCAACAAAAGTAAGTACTCTGCAGAAAGTGGTTGAGCAGATGGCTATGAACTCCTACCCCCAGCAAGCTAAGTCGATGATTTGATCATCTACAATCCCTCCAGGCTATGCTCCTGTCCCAATCATCTCCTGCTATCTCTTGTACACAATGTGGTGGGCCTCATGACTATGAACAATGCCCCCAACTACAAGAATTAAAAGCAGCAGAGGAAGCAAACTCACCAACAATTCAGGGTACAGACACCTTGGCAACTTGGCAACGCATACATGCAACCCAATCTTCGCTACTCAAACACCGACAATATCCAAAACCCACATACACTACAACCATCTCAAAATTACAGACCTCAGTCCAATTTTCAAGGAGGCCAAAGGCAGTATCAGCAACAGCCTTATGGCAATGATGCTTCTTCGAGTCGACCAACTCAACCTCCTTCGAATCCTGAATCTGAAATGTCTCAAATGCAAGAGATGTTTAAGGCAATGATGGGTAAGTCCCGAGACACGCAAGAGGAGGTCGCAGCCCTGCGCAAAGACCAAAAAGCCTTGCAATCTCAGATACCACAGTTACTCACCCAACAAAGGCCACCTGGTCAATTCCCTTCACAGACAAACCCTAATCCAAGAGAGCAAGCAAATTCAATCCTTATAGAAGATGGCACATTCCAATCAGCAAACTTGAGTGCAGTCTCCCTAAGGAGTGGAAGGAACTTGCTACCAGAAAAGAAAAGAAAATCAAGAAGAGGCCAACATCAATGATGAAGAACAACCAATCCAACCTCACCTCCCTCAAAAATCCAAGTTCCTACTCCTGCTACTCCATCTCCATCTCGAGTAACCATCGACATTCCATCTTCATCTCCTAAAAACAGTGAACTCCCATTTCCCAACAGGATGAAAAAGAAACACCTAGATGAGCAGTTTTCCAAATTCTTGAGCATTTTCAAGAAACTGACTCTCGACATACCTCTAATTGATGCTTTGCAAGAGATGCCTAACTACGCCAAATTTCTTAAGGATCTCTTAACAAAGAAGAAGAAGAAACCTGGAAAAGAAACAGTGCACCTCACGGAGGAATGCTCTGCTGCCCTTCTTCGAGCACTCCCTCCCAAACAAACAGATCCGGGAAATCCCGTTATCCCGTGTTTTATAGGTGGAGTGGACTGTGGAAGCGGTTTATGCGACCTGGGAGCCAGTATTAATATCATGCCCTACGCCACCTTCTTGAAAGTAAAAGGAGAAGAGACGCAACCGGTTCCTTTCAAACTCCAACTAGCTGACAGATCAGAGATCAAGCCAATGGGAATAGTCCGAGATCTGGTAGTTGGAGTGTCTCGCTTTATCTTTCCAGCTGACTTCGTCATTTTAGAATGGACGACGATGTTGAGGTTCCCCTGATTCTAGGTCGACCGTTTCTAAGTACTGCCAAAGCCATTTGATGTCCACGATGGAAAATCACTTTGAGATACGAGGATGAAACGATCGAATTCGATATGCAGAAAATGATGAAGAAAAGCTCTAACTTTTCTCCTCATGCTAAGACAGTGGGATTAACAGATGATGAGGAGGAGGAAGGCGATTTTTCTACAGATGAGGACATGTATTCCCTATCTTCCATCCCGAAAGCTGAAACTGAACCGCTAGAGCAAGTATTATTTACTTCTCTAGAAGAAAAGGTGGAGGATCCAGAAGTTAACGCCATGCTGGCGCATGTGGAGAAAGGAAGGGCTAGTTTTCAAGCCTACCGGCCACCCATCGAAAGACTTGACAGAAACCTCAAAAATCAATTCCATCAATAGAACAGCCACCAGAGCTCGAGCTTAAGGAGCTACCTTCTAAACTCAAGTATGCCTTTTTAGCTGAAAATGACCATTTGCCTGTCATTATTTCCTCTTCTCTGAATTCCGGGGAGGAAACGAGGTTACTCGAGGTATTGAAGAAACACAAAACAGCGATCGGGTGGACTATTGCTGATATAAAAGGAATTGACCCTCCTATTGCACGCACCACATCTATATGGAGGAAATACAACTGTCAGGCAACCCCAACGTCGGCTAAACCCTAACCTAAAGGAGGTAGTTAAAAAGGAGGTTCTGAAACTCCTAGACGCGAACATCATTTATCCTATCTCTGACAGTCCATGGGTTAGTCCTGTTCAAGTTGTCCCGAAGAAGGGGGCATCGAGGCTGTTGTGAATGATAAGGGAGAGGCTATCCCTCAAAGAAAAATCACTGGTTGGCGCATGTGTATCGACTATAGGCGCTTAAATTGGCAACCAGGAAAGATCACTTCCCTCTCCCCTTTATTGATCAGATGTTAGAGAGACTAGCAGGGCAAGAGTACTACTGCTTTTTAGATGGGTTCTCAGGGTACTTCCAAATACCAATCGCACCAGAGGACCAGGACAAGACCACTTTCACTTGTCCATACGGCACCTTTGCGTACAGACGAATGCCCTTCGGACTATGTAATGCCCCTGCTACCTTCCAGCGATGCATGCAAGCTATATTCGCTGATTTCATCGAACAGAGCATAGAGGTATTTATGGATGACTTCTCTGTCTATGGCTCTAGTTTTGATAAATGCTTAGCACAACTTGATTTGATCCTAGGACGGTGTGAGGATACAAATCTCGTTTTGAACTGGGAAAAATGTCACTTTATGGTCAAGGACGGGATTGTCCT
This sequence comes from Limonium bicolor, assembly GCA_023374045.1. Lineage (NCBI taxonomy): Eukaryota > Viridiplantae > Streptophyta > Magnoliopsida > Caryophyllales > Plumbaginaceae > Limonium > Limonium bicolor. The sequence continues at coordinate 7,194 of JAIOTZ010001760.1, forward strand.
TGGACATAAAGTATCGGCTGAAGGAATAGAGGTGGATAAGGCCAAGGTAGAGGTTATAGAGAAATTACCGGCACCAACCTCTGTTAAAGATATTCGAGCGTTTCTCGGGCATGCAGGATTCTATCGACGGTTTATACAAGACTTCTCCAAAATCACTAAACCATTGACCGACCTGCTACAAAAGATGCCCCGTTTCATTTTGATGATAAGTGTTCAGCTGCTTTCCATACAATTACACAAAAATTGGTATCAGCACCTGTTGTCATACCACCCAACTGGTCTCTCCCGTTTGAGATCATGTGTGATGCAAGTGACTATGCAGTGGGGGCAGCTCTATGCCAGAAAAAAGAGAAGATTTGAGAGTGATTGCTTATGCCAGCAGGACACTAAACGATGCCCAGAAGAACTATACTACCACTGAAAAAGAGCTTCTGGCTATAGTATTCTCCCTTGATAAGTTCAGGTCGTACTTATGGGGAAACAAAGTCATAGTGCACACAGATCACTCTGCTCTCAAATACCTATTTGCAAAACAAGAAGCCAAGCCTCGCTTGTTGCGCTGGATTCTTCTACTGCAGGAGTTTGACATAGAAGTCAAAGACAAGAGCGGAAAATTAAATGTCGTCGCTGACCATCTCTCCCGGTTAGTAACTCCTACGGATAGTGTGCCTATTAACGAATTCTTCCCCGATGAGACTGCTTTTCTATCACCAAGGTACAAGAGCCATGGTATGCGGACCTGGCCAATTATCTAGTCTCTGGAACAATACCATATGATCTATCTTACTCCCAGAAGAAGAAATTTCTTTCTGATTCAAAACATTATTTCTGGGAAGATCCATATTTGTTCCGAGTCTGTGCGGATGGGTTGATTCGCCGGTGTCTCCCTGAAGATGAGGTTCACAGCGTCATACATTTTTGTCACTCACGGGAAGCCGGTGGTCACCATGGACCCACAAGGACCGCTGCCAAGATCCTGGCCTCAGGATTTTATTGGCCGACTCTTCACAAGGATGTTTACCAATTCTGCACCCAATGTGATAATTGTCAGAGAATGGGTAACACATCTAGGAGACATGAAATGCCACAACAGGGAATACTAGAAGTGGAACTCTTTGATTGTTGGGGCATTGATTTTATGGGACCTTTCCCTTCCTCACAGGGCCACCAATATGTTTTAGTGGCAGTGGATTACGTGTCAAAATGGGTAGAAGCCATACCCTGTCATCATGCTGATTCAAAGACCGTAACCAAATTCCTTAAAAAGCACATCTTTACCCGTTTTGGCGTGCCTAGAATTATTATCAGTGACGGAGGATCCCACTTCTGCAACCGTTCATTTGAAGCGCTTATGGGTAAATACGGGGTACGTCACAAGGTAGCTCTACCTTATCACCCCCAGACAAACGGCCAAGCAGAAGTTTCGAACCGTGAGTTAAAATGGATTCTCCAGAAAACGGTTAACTCATCACGAAAGGATTGGGCATTAAAGTTAGATGATGCGCTTTGGGCTTACCGCACCGCATTCAAGACTCCCATCGGGATGTCTCCTTTTAAGCTTGTCTATGGGAAATCATGCCACCTGCCTGTAGAGCTGGAACATAAGGCATATTGGGCGATCAAGGCCTTAAACTTTGACATGACTACTGCGGGAGAGAAAAGGAAATTCCAACTTTCTGAGTTAGAAGAGCTGAGAGATCAGGCTTACCAAAATGCTAAGATTTATAAGGAACGAACCAAGAAGTTCCATGACAGGCTGATCCTCAAGAGAGACTTCGAAGTTGGTGATTTGGTTCTCCTATATAACTCAAGATTAAGGCTCTTCCCTGGGAAACTCAAATCTCATTGGGCTGGTCCTTTCCAGATTGTTAGTGTGACCCCATATGGTGCCTTTGAACTCCAAAACAAACAGGGCGAAACTTTCAAAGTTAATGGGGCACGTCTTAAAAGGTATAATTCTCCTTCTGATATTTCAACTAACTTATTTAGAATTTATCTTGTCCAAGAACAACATGACACCTTTACTACAAATTTCGAAACCGACACTATCAAAAACGACATATCTCCCGTGGGGAGTTCAATACAAACTCAAGCAGCTGCACAGCTTGACTTTACCCAGATGTGTAACCCGACTCACATGCAACAGCGTCTAGCTAGAGACGTTAAACCCGGGCAGCTTGGTGGGAGGCAACCCACTATCTATCTTTGTCTTTCCTTTTATATTATTTTCTTTTTGTATTATATTTCCCTTTTATATGTTATAAATAAAATACGGTTTTACTTGAGTTTTTCTGGCTGTGTAGAATATTCTTTACAGTAAATCTCATGTAATTCTACACAGCAGAACTCAAGTGTGGGGGAGCTACTCTACATATTCGGCATAAATTTGGGGAGTACACTATCTTTACCTTGCTCTTTAAATTTTCAATATTTCTTTTTAACCATGCTTGTGATCATTACCCAGGTAGTTTGCATGCCCAGTTATTTTAACTTTCTATGCAATGAGGGCATTGCCATGGTTCAAGTGTGGGGGAGATAATAATCAAAAAGCTTGCTCTTAGTTTTCTTTTTTTCGACACTGTGTTTAAATTTGTTAAAGTGATTAATAATCAAAGAAGGAGCCATAGAGGGAGTAATGCTGGTATTTAACAGGTTTTAAAGGGTACAAAAAAAAAACTGTTGAACCACTCTGCTCCTTACTCAAATCTGAGGGTATTATCATTTGAATTTTGTTTTGACCTTGAGCCTGGATTGAATTGGAATGAAACGGTGGAAAAAGAACAAGGCAAGGTACTCCTCTGATCCAAACAGGCATTTTCTCCTGATCTAAACAGGCCTCGTCCCTCGGTTATTAAGTTCTTAGGGGTGTTTCATCACCCGGCTACCTAAGGTACTCGGTATCTGGGATAGTAGACCCAAAACTGCTACAAGGTGGAGAGAAAAGTTTGAGGTAAAAGAAAATGAACTTCAAATTTGAAGTATCTGTGCAATCTGCACCAATTGATAAAAACTTCATCATTATGGATCATGAGTATGTGGCATTGAAAGGTATAATGGAATAAGATTTTACTTCATGCCCCTTGTCGTTCAAGGAAATGTGAAAGAAAAGGTGGATTGGCTCAGGGTTACAAGCAAATTTTCATGGTACTGCTTCTCTTTCTTTTGTAGGACATTAGGGTTATTCTCAGAAATGGAGAAATATATTTAAGAAAATTAATGTTATTAGTACCCTTTTAAAATCTGAAAAGATTGACAATTACCTCTTCTGTGCTCTCCTTACTTGATTATTGTCTGTTTAACTTGTTTAAACATTATGTCAAGAAGATTTGCTTGAGGACAAGCAAAAGATAAGTATGGGGGAGTTTGATAAGTGAGAAATACATAGACATTTAAGGGTTTAATCTACCTTGTACTTACTTACTTTCAAGATAATATTACTCACTTATTATATGTTTTTTCTTAGATTTATGTTTCGATATGGACAGATACATTTTGTGTTAAATGCAGGAACAATATATATATATATATATATGCCGCATCATATTAATAAAATTGGACGTCACTTACTGGAGTACCAATTGACATAGTCCGATGGCTGCAACTTATCCACACCGATCACATTCAATTATTTATTAAACGTGGAGTTGTAAAGCAGGAACGATGATGATGATGTTGTCATCATAGCAAAAGTTAATTAAGGCATTGATCAAGACATGTCCGCTCCTTGTCCGAGGATTTAAGGCAGGACAGCAAGACCACGTCCGTGCAAATTTACCCGGATGCAGACTAGATTTTCTGACCCGTTAAAAATAGTAAATAAAGCGTTAGTCAAAATATCTATCGGGCTACAAATAATCCCGGTCGCAGTAGTATAGTGAAATTGAAGCAACCGGGTAATCGAACCGTGGGACTTAAGCGAAAATGTCTAATTCCTAAGCATGTCACAAAAGGGGGTTTTAATGAATTGTAAATGAAACTGATAAAATGCAGATAAATAAAATAACAGATAAATTAAAACGGTGGATGATATGATTGAGCGGGACTCCGGGTTCCGGTTATTGCAGTTTGGTTAATCATGTTATTTCTCCTGGTTTATAGATTGGCAAAAATAATAACTCTGACGAATTTGTTTACTAGAACATGCTATGACTTGATTTTAGACCAGCAAAACACATGTAAACAAAATAAGTCAAAAGATAATATTTATGCAGATGAAGTATTAACTTGTCCGATGAAAACAAGTTTTCCACAAATTTACGGATTAATCGAACCTATCTATTTTTCACTGGATCGGGACAAAATAGATTTAGAACGATAATGCAATTAAACGATCAGAATTATTGTAGGGGAGCACATTAATTGTAACAATCTATATGTTAATTAAAACCAGTAAAAATATAAATTCAATAAAGGTAAACGTTTAAAACCAATATCGAAAGTTATGTAATAACCAAAAATGAAACAAGAAATAAATGGAATGTAACAATTATAAGAGTTTAGCTAAGAAACCCTTATTATATTGAACCAGACCGGTTCGGTTTTTTTGAATTACCCAAACCGGTTAATGAATTCCGGTTCACCCATTTATCATTTCTCGGCTTCCCTTTTGTCCTTTCTCGGATTGCCTTTTTTCGTTTCTCGCCCCTGTTTCTTCACCGACCTACAGAAAATCTCGATTCGCCTCTCCTCTGCCTCGTATGATTGACGACGGAAAGAAATGGGTATGTGGCGATGGTGATGATGTGGCGTTCACGGCGGTTGTGAGGCGAAGTCGAAGCAAAGATGATGATCGTGGCGATGGTGGTGGCGATGTTGTGACTGGACGTGGTGAGGGCGAGAAGACGATGACGATGGTATCGTCGTTGGCGTAGCGACGGTGGTGGATGAAGACGAGGTGGAAGCGGATGATGACGGTAGGGCAACGGCGAAGCAGATGAGGACGGAGGTAGTGTGATGTTCTGTTCGTGAATGAAGATGGCGTGGAACGACGGGCTTTGGCGTCGGTGTAGATGAGCGGGATGAGGCGATGCGATGTCGATGGTGGTGTGGTGTGTGGTGCGAATCGAAGCGTGAAATGGAGTTGAAGATGTGGTACGTCGATGATGTTAATGGAGGTGATTCAGACGGTGGTGCGATGCAGGAATGGAGATGACGACAGCGAAGGTGGTGAGGGTGAATTCCGATGGTGTGTGAACGAAGCAGTTGATGGTGTGAATGGGGTGCGATGGAGATGATACGGGTGTGTTGTTGTCGGAGGTAAATGGCGAAGCGAATGGAGAGATGATGCGAGGCGAAGATGGAGGATGACGAATGAAGATGGTGAAGATGGGATGATGGTGGTGAATGGAGCGTGAAGCGTGGCGATGGTGAATGACGATGAGGCGAGGCGTCGATCCACGGGGTGAATAGAAGCGTGGTCTGGTGAAGGTCGGAGCGGGCGTGAATCGTGAATGGTGGCGACGACGTTGATGGTGGCGATAGGTCGGTGGTGAAGAAGATGGGTGAGGTGAAGGTGATGTAGGTGAGATGGATGTGAGAGTGCAGGCGTGGTGATCCAGTGTATTCGCTCCGACCAGGTGTGAATAGTATATAGACCGTGAGATGGCGCTGGTAACCCGTTGAAGTAGTGCGATCGATCCCCTGTCCACCGTGGATGATGGGTATCACCCTTTTACGGTACAGTATAAATGTTGTAACATGCGTTTTATTCTGTCATTGTCGGTCCATGTTAGTTGAGCAATAGGGCTCAAAATCTCAGCCCGTATTATATCTGCGCCTTTTATTTGTCCGCATGGACTGTAGTCCAAATCACTTGCAGTTTCCTTGTTAACGAGATGCATGCAGATTTATTGATGTAGCCCAATTCCATATGTATTGTATATATATACATATTATATATATATGTAGTATATATATAATATGTGAGACATTTTCCTATATAAACAAAATAAAAAAATATATGAGTTGACATTAAAATATAAATCTAAGAAAAGCATATGATAAGTGTAAAATATGACATACATTGTTATAAAAATAGGAAGAATTAAAGTCCTAGGAATAGATATATTTTACACTTATCAAACTTCCTCACACTTAGCTTTTGCTTGTCCTCAAGCAAATGCAGAATATAGCTACTCTTAAGGGCCGAAGTGTTGAAACTCAGGATCAAACAACTACTGATGGAAAACAAGCAAAATGACAATCAAAAGAAAAGTTCTGCTACTAGCTGTAGGTTTTCGCAAACAGTGAAAAAGAATGAAGTTAAAAAGCATGGAGAAGTTAGATTATAGAAACTAAAACAGAATAGTTTGGGATCCTCCACCATTTCTTTCCTCTAACCTTTGGATGACAAGGGGTGTGAAGTAACACCTTATTCCGTGATACCTTTCAACACCACATACTCATGATCAGAATAAGCAAAGATGAATTACGTTTTTTTACTTTTATTTTTCAAAGTTCATTGTCCTTAACATTCTGCCATTCACATATTTTATTCATCCCCTCAGACTTTTCTCTGCACCCGTGTAGCGGATTTGGGGCTTCTATCCCAGATCACAAGACCTTAGGTAGATGGGTGATAAGGCACCCCAAGGACTTAATAACCGAATAAAGAGGCCTGTTTTGATTCAGAAATTTTAATTCAGATCAGCGGAGTACCTTGCCTTATCCTTTCATTCCAAACTTTCACTTATTCTTAAGACCCCAAACTAGACTAATTCAATTTTCATAATCAGCTAATCCACCAAATTTCAGTGAAAACAGATATATTTTGAATAAAACTAAACAAACAAACAGCCAAAAGCAGAACGGTTCTTGAGGTGGCCATCAGGCTTGTTTTCAAAACTTCCAAATTATTATTATTATTTTTTTCTTATTTTTGGCCACTTACAAGAGATAATTCTTTCAAAATAAGAGGACAAACTAAAACAAATGTGGCATTAAGTGCAACTGGCATATTTTCAGGGAAAGGTCCTACTTCCTCACACTTAAGAGGAGCAATGTCCTCATTGTTCAAAAATAAAATCAAGAAAAGACCTTTCAAAATATGCCAGACTCATAAAGATTTTCATTCAGGAAAATCATGGACTGATATAAAATAAGCATTAAGCATGATAGACTGAACACAGATATTTAAATAAAGGAAAACTGAAACTCCCCTGATATTGTAGATTGAGGAAGATGTCCTTCCTCACACTTAAGCTCGTGCATGGGGTAGTAGCCTTCCTCACACTTGCGTTCATGCAAGTGTCCAGCCTTGGAGAGCATCAAACAACACAACAAGTTTCACCTGCACACACTCACAACTCCCACAAAAACGCTGAAAGCGTTGCATTAAAGCACATGCACCATTTTTCACTTCTAAATAAAAGAAAAACAAAAATAAACCAGAAAACAAAAACAAAACAAAAACAAAACATAAATGTAACCACTGGGTTGCCTCCCAGTAAGCTGCCCTTCTTTATAGTCTTTGGCTAGACTTTTGCTTCGTTATCCCGGATCAAAAATGAAAGTTGATAATGGAGCCAACGGAGATACGAAGTGGCCAGCAATCCGGATTAAACCACCTGGATCAAAACATAACGTTACCTCAACAATTAAAATAGGAAAATAAATGCTCCACAAAACCTGGTTCTTGAGGAGGTATTGATGGTAACGGGTCTCAAGCAGAAGACCAGGTGCTGATTGCTGTTCTTCCTCGAATTGGAGGATGTAAACATCTTCCTCCTTTAGGTGAGACTCGAAAAGGTATGATGAAGTGGGCTTCAATGGGTGCGTTGGGCGGTCATCATTTTTCCTTGAAGAATGGCCCAGATTGTTCGGCTGATGACCCTTGGTGCGAGGGTCATCTAATGGTGGAGACTCCTCTACAAATTTAAGGATGAAGACATCCTTATCTTCGTTGAGCGGTGTAGGGAGAACTACGAGGCGGATTTTATCTTCAAACTCTGGTCCCAGATCAAAAGGGAAGGTAGCCTCCACACTTAGTGAGTGGACTTCGAGTTTCCAACCTGCTTCTTTGGTGCACGGGTGGGGAAGGCCTTGATCCTCCAGATGAAGATCAAAGTTGGATGGCTCCTCCTCTTCAAATGTGAGGATATAGATATCCTCATTTTCTTGGAGAGGCTCATAGGAAGAGCCATGTTGGAAATCAACTTCAGAGGAAATTGGTTCCTCGAAAGTGATAGTGGCGTTTTGGTTGGATGACTTGGCGGGAGTTGATGGCGGTTCCTTCTTCTCTAATTTGAGGTGATAAGTATCATTATCTTCTGGATATAGCACGGAGAAGGAGGGGAAACAACAGCAGTTGACTTCAGAGGGAGGAGGCTCCATGAAGTCAAGGTCGAAGTTGTCATCTGATGGCTTGTCTTCAAGCTCAGGCAGATAGTTCGATGCTGTTTGCTCTGGTTCGAACGGGGGAGGTGATAGCAAGCAACTCAAGTCCTCAGTAAGGTGATCCATTATATGAACCATTTCGCTCTCCAATTGTTACGATGCAAGTGGATCTTCCATCATCGCATTTATCTTTACTAATGTAGTGTAGAGCTATAGTTGGTTTATGTCGAGGTCTTTTTCCCCCACTTCATGGATCATTTCATTCTCCAGTTGTTTCTTCTGTTGAGTTAATGTATGGAGCATGATTGTCGAACCATGAGCACTCTCATGGTCTCCTCCAACAGGTTGTTCGAAAACATTGCTCATGATTGTATTGTGTTGTGCAACACCGATTCGCTCCAGGTAGTCTGGTTGATCCTCTAACCATAGTTGCTCTTGTACTACGAGACAGTCCTCAAACTCGTGATCTCCCCCACATACCGAGCAATATATGTCTTGTGAGTAGCATGATTCTCGATCGAACTCTTCTTCAATTTGTTGTTGGATTCGATTCCGCCACATTTCTTCAACTTTGGGGCAAAAATTGAACTCGTGAGGTCCCCTACAATATGAGCAATATATATCTTGGGGATAATACAATTCCCATGTGAATTCATCCTCACTTGCCATTATTAGTCAGAAATAACTAACAAAAATAATTGTCAATCAAATCCTTTGCCATATTTTTTTTAGAATAGCAAACAGAATATTAGAAACAAAAATAAAAAGGACCAGATTACTGGAATGAAAAAAAAAGGATCAGATTACTGGAATGTCAATGAAAAAAAAAAGGACCAGCTTACTGGAATGTAAATGAAAAAAAGGACCAGATTACTGGAATGTAAATGAAAAAAAAGGACCAGATTAATGGAATGTCAATGAAAAAAAAAAGACCAGATTACTGGAATGCAGAATGTTAGAAACACAAAAAAAACCGAAAAAATAATAATAAAAATAAAAACAAAATATTAAAGAAACAAAATATCAAAATAACAAGTGAATTCTCCAGGGTTTAGGGACTAGACAAAGTCAAGTCCCCGACAACGGCGCCATTTTGCTAACTAGATTTTCTGACCTGTTAAAATAGTAAATAAAGCGTTAGTCAAAATATCTATCGGGCTGCAAATAATCCCGGTCGCAGTAGTATAGTGAAATTGAAGCAACAGGGTAATCGAACCGTGGGACTTAAGCGAAAATGTCTAATTCCTAAGCATGTCACAAAAGGGGGGTTTTACTGAATTGTAAATGAAACTGATAAAATGTAGATAAATAAAATAACAGATAAATTAAAACGGTGGATGATATGATTGAGCGGGACTCCGGGTTCCGGTTATTGCAGTTTGGTTAATCATGTTGTTTCTCCTGGTTTTTAGATTGGCAAAAATAATAACTCTGACGAATTTGTTTACCAGAACATGCTATGACTTGATTTTTAGACCAGCAAAACACATGTAAACAAAATAAGTCAAAAGATAATATTTATGCAGATGAAGTATTAACTTGTCCGATGAAAACAAGTTTTCCACAAATTTACGAATTAATCGAACCTATCTATTTTTCACTGGATCGGGTCAAAATAGATTTAGAATGATAATGCAATTAAACGATCAGAATTATTGCAGGGGAGCACATTAATTGTAACAATCTATATGTTAATTAAAACCAGTAAAAATATAAATTCAATAAAGGTAAACGTTTAAAACCAATATCGAAAGTTATGTAATAACCAAAAATGCAACAAGAAATAAATGGAATGTAACAATTATAAGAGTTTAGCTAAGAAACCCTTATTATATTGAACCAGACCGGTTCGGTTTTTTTGAATTACCCAAACCGGTTAATGAATTCCGGTTCACCCATTTATCATTTCTCGGCTTCCCGTTTGTCGTTTCTCGGATTGTTTTTTTTTCGTTTCTCGCCCCTGTTTCTTCACCGGCCTACAAAAAATCTCGATTCACCTCTCCTCTGCCTCGTATGATTGACGACGGAAAGAAATGGGTATGTGGCGATGGTGATGATGTGGCGTTTACGGCAGTTGTGAGGCGAAGTCGAAGCGAAGATGTTGATCATGGCGACGGTGGTGGCGATGTTGTGACTGACGTGGTGAGGGCGAGAAGACGATGACGATGTATCGTCGTTGGCGTAGCGACGGTGGTGGATGAAGATGAGGTGGAAGCGGATGATGACGGTAGGGCAACGCGAAGCAGATGAGGACGGAGGTAGTGTGATGTTCTGTTCTGTTCGTGAATGAGATGGCGTGGAACGACGGGCTTTGGCGTCGGTGTAGATGAGCGGGATGAGGCGATGCGATGTCGATGTGGTACGGTGTGTGTGCGAATCGAAGCGTGAAATGGAGTTGAAGATGTGGTCGTCAATGATGTTAATGGAGGTGATTCAGACAGTGGGCGATGCAGGAATGGAGATGACGACAGCGAAGGTGGTGAGGGTGAATTCCGATGGTGTGTGAACGAAGCAGTTGATGGTGTGTATGGGGTGCGATGGAGATGATATGGGTGTGTTGTTGTCGGAGGTAAATGGCGAAGCGAATGGAGAGATGATGCGAGGCGAAGATGGGATGACAAATGAAGATGGTGAAGATGGGATGATGGTGGTGAATGGAGCGTGAAGCGTGGCGATGGTGAATGACGATGAGGCGAGGCGTCGATCCACGGGGTGAATAGAAGCGTGGTCTGGTGAAGGTCGGAGCGGGCGTGAATCGTGAATGGTGGCGACGACGTTGATGGTGGCAATAGGTCGGTGGTGAAGAAGATGGGTGAGGTGAAGGTGATGTAGGTGAGATGGATGCGAGAGTGCAGGAGTGGTGATCCAGTGTATTCGCTCCGACCAGGCGTGAATAGTATATAGACCGTGAGATGGCGCTGGTAACCCGTTGAAGTAGTGCGATCGATCCCCTGTCCACCGTGGATGATGGGTATCACCCTTTTACAGTACAGTATAAATGTTGTAAACATGCGTTTTATTCTGTCATTGTCGGTCCATGTTAGTTGAGCAATAGGGCTCAAAATCTCAGCCCGTATTATATATGCGCCTTTTATTTGTCCGCATGGACTGTAGTCCAAATCACTTGCAGTTTCCTTGTTAACGAGATGCATGCAGATTTATTGATGTAGCCCAATTCCATATTATTGTATATATATACATATTATATATATGTAGTATATAATATGTGAGACATTTTCCTATATAAACAAAATAAAAAATATATGAGTTGACATTAAAATATAAATCTAAGAAAAGCATATGATAAGTGTAAAATATGACATACATTGTTATAAAAATAGGAAGAATTAAAGTCCTAGGAATAGATATATTTTACACTTATCACCGGACAGGGGGCGGACACAATGAGTGAGTCCGTATGTTGTCCGCAGAAGAAAGCACGGACTGGGGCCGGACGCAGCATCTCACGTCCGAGGAAACAGAGCCGGACAAAGAGGCGGACGCAGGCTGTCCGTGGAAGGAAAGGCGGACACAAGCCCGGACGCAATGAAGACCGTGGCATGTCCGGGTTAAAAAGGGCGGACAAGAAGAGTATGTCCGTGGATTAATGGACGGAGAGAAACGAGGACGCGTGTAAATACAACGCAGATCCAGAAAATTAACGTGACAGTTTTCTTCGCCCACTGTCTTCCCCAATTGCTTCTTCCTTTGCGGCGCCTACAGACATGTCGAACTGCTTCTTCATCAATATCAGGCGCCTACCTTAATTCCCTCACGCGTCTGTCTCCAGCTCTGTCTCCAATCAATCTTCTCTTCCTCCACTCCAGATCTGCCTCTAACCTTATCATATTCCTCTATATAAACACACTGCACCTTCAACCAAATACACACATTCGATCCCAGAACTCAACACTCCAAATCTCTCATTCCACATACAGAATCCTACGTATACGCTCCACTCTTCGTTCTCTTCATTTCTCCATTCACATCCACCCCTCTCGCATTATTATTACGTCCAACCTCTGACTGTCATATTACCAGTTAATATGTCAGGCTAAGGAGGATTTACTCCGGGGAAGGTTTAGCAGTAGTTTGTTTAATTATGTAATCTATATTTCTACCGGTTAAAATAAATACAGTTTGTTACGATTAAAGTTTATCTCTCGCCTTTTTAATAAATTTCATGAATTTATTAAAATGCTTTACAAAGTCTATTTTGATCAGACCGGTGATAAATAGACAGGTTAATTAAGCCGTAAATCTGGAGAAAGCTTATTATGATTTAATAAGTTAGTATTTTCAGATGCAATTACAATTCCTCGCGTTTAATGTCTGTTTACATAAGTTTTGCTCGAACCTGGATTAGACCGAGCATTTTCTGGTAAACGAGTTCTTATGAGTCTATGACTTAGTCCTTAAGATAATAACAGGAATTTTGCCAAACTATTACAATAAACCGGTAGAGATAACATAATTAATCAGATTATATAAACCTGAACCCGGAGTTCCGTTTAATTTATCTTCAACTCAGTTAATCTTATCTGCTATTTTACTTTACAAAAACAAGTCAATTAATTCCCCCCCTTTTTGTGACAAGCTTAGGTACTATATTATTTCGCTATAAGTCCCACGGTTTGACCCCGGCCGCTTCTGTCTTACTATACTACTGCGACCGGGTTTTATTTGCAGCCCGACGGATATTCTGAGTATTAATTTCTTTCTCAATTGTTTTAATTACACCAGTTCCAACCAGTCACAATATACAGTTTGCAGCAAGCCGCATGGTATTTGGTGTAGTCCTATTCTCGTGGTAGTTCACTCAGTTGCTGACTAGACTATTTTGTTGACTAGATTGTCTTTTTATTATATTAACTTCAATTGGTTGTAATTTTTAAAAATATAAGTCCAAAATGAAAAAAATTATACCATTATTCATCTAAATTCAAGCTCTTCAAAATAAGACCAGACATGGATATGTTTTGACAACTTTAAAATTTTATATTATTTACATGTATATATGTAGATATCAACCATACTTGATTCACCATATACAGTTTAAAATACACCATACACCAATAATAATACACTACAAAACAATAATGATTCATTATTTGTTTTAAAATTAGTATGTCAAGAAGATATGATTAACCACATGACTTAAAATACATCATATAAATAATAATAATAATAACACACCACAAAACAATAATAATACATTACAAAACAATAATGATTTTTATCAGTTTTGAAGTTTGTTATCTAATTCACCACTTATTAGTTAATAAATCATAATATCAATTTTAATGAATCATAATATCAAAATTAATGAATCATATCTTTATTTTAGTGTATCATCACATACATATAAAAATAAAAAAATTTACGCAATAATACAACACAAAACAATATTTGGTATGTATGAAAAATACACGATTCACTATGTAAGGTTTAAAATACACGATACAAGAATAATAATAAACTACAAAACAATAATGATTTTTTATTAGTTTCGAAGTTTGTTATCTAATTCACCACTTATTAATAATTGAATAAGGCACAAAGATGACGAAACTAACAATCTCTTTGCTTGTGCCTTGTGCCCTGATCCTCATGTGGAGTGCACTACTAACCAAGTGCGACTCCAGTTGCATTTGCAAACAATCAGAAATACAGGCACTACTTGAATTCAAACGCAGCGTCACCGATAAATCAGATTATCTCAATTCGTGGGTCGGTGGAAATTGTTGTGACTGGATCGGATTGGGATGTGAAGCCAACAACAACAACAACCTTACATGCAATGTTGTGAAACTCGATCTGCGTGATGCTGATCTAGAAGCCTCGCATCTCTCGCCTGCTCTGATTCACTTACACCACCTGCGGCACTTGGACTTGAGCGTAAACATTTTTCTTGGGAGTCAAATCCCCAAGTTCATCGGATCAATCACTAGCTTGGAGTATCTTAATCTCTCCAACGCATATTTCTCAGGACCAATTCCCCACCACCTCGGCAATCTTACAAGCCTCAAATTCCTCGATCTCTTCTGCTTCAGGTACCAAGTATACGATATCGGGAGCCGAACGTCTCCACTTGAACTCGATAGCTGGAACTGGGTATTGGGTCTCGAAAAACTGCAATACCTCGACATGAGTTGGGTGAATACTAGTCAAGCGTCCGGCAGCTTGACTAGTGTAATCCAGAAGCTGACTCATTTGAGAACTCTCATACTTGAAGGTAGCCAACTTACAAATGCCCATTTACCAGAACCTGAAATGCTCGACAATTCCCTCCTACAGACACTTGTTCTCAGGAAAAACTCCCTTCAAAATCCACTTCCACACGTCATCATGAATCTCCCCCACCTATCTTTCCTCGACCTTTCATTCAATGCAATATCATCCCCATCCTGGCAGGGAAGCAAGACAAGCCTTGAGCATCTTGAACCTATCATGTCAAATTTAACCTCCCTTACTTTCCTCGACCTTAAAAACAATCAACTATCATCCTCAATTCCATCCTGGTTGGGAAGCACAACAAGCCTCAAGCATCTTGATCTCAGCGCGAATTCTCTCCAAGGACCTATCCCACCTATCCTGTCAAATTTAACCTCCCTTACTTACCTCAACCTTTCACATAATTCTCTTAATTTATCCATCCCGTCCTGGCTTAGCAGCCAGACAACACGGCTTGAACACCTCGATCTTTCAAGCAATAGGATCAGTCACATTGAAGGAGGTATCTGCAAACTCATCCACGGACTTTGTGGGTTAAAGTATTTAGATTTGTCATCCAACGTCATTAAAGAGAATTTGACAGATAGTGCCCATGTCCATTTCACTGAACGTTGTAACTCTTCTCTAGAGAAATTGGATATCTCGATCAACAGAGTCAGCGGCCAACTTCCGGATTGCATGATGAATTTCACAGCATTAACAGAACTTCATCTGCAATCCAACTTAATTTCTGGAGTCATTTCAGCATCTATCGGTAATTTATCTTCCCTCGGCTTGCTGGATATCTCGATCAACAGAGTCAGCGGTCAACTTCCTGATTGCTTCATGAAGTTCACAGCTTTAAGAAAACTTAATCTCTACTCCAACTCAATTTCTGGAGTCCTCCCATCATCTTTTGGTAATCTATCATCCCTCGAGTGGCTGGATTTGTCCAATAACACATTCAACGGTAGCATCCCTGCATCCCTTGGAGGATTTTCATTCCTTAAAGTTTTAGATCTATCAGACAACAACTTTCACGGGATGATTAATCAAGATCACTTCACTAATCTATCTAGATTATATTATCTGGGTTTAGGCTCAAACTCTCTAGTCCTTAAGTTAGTGGACAACTGGGTACCTCCATTCCAACTCAATATTTTGAAACTAGGATTTTGTGAAAGAAATTCCCCAATTCCCAAATGGCTTCTCCAACAACGTGCCATCATTAAACTGGATTTGTCTCACACAGGTGTGTCAGGATCACTTCCAGATGATCTTGGTGACACATGGCGTTACTTATCCTCTTTAGAATTGACCGGTAACCACATTGATGGCCAAATTCCAAGATCACTTTGCAACTTGCATCAACTGATTATCTTGGACCTTAGTAGCAATAGATTTTCAGGAACAATTCCAGGTTGTTTGGGTTACCTTATGCTAACAGTATTAGAGTTGTCTTCAAACAAATTATCAGGGTTGATCCCAGCTTCGTTAGTGAATTTAACCGAACTAACGTATTTGAGTTTGAACAACAACATACTCGAAGGAGAACTCCCACCCTTGAGTGATGGGTTGCCAAATTTGAAAATAATGAATCTTGGTGAGAATCATCTGTGTGGAAAGATACCACCATGGAGCAAAGAAAGCCTCCCACTTCTGATTGTTCTCAGGCTACAAACTAATCGTCTCAGCGGCGAAATCCCTGAGTCCTTATGCTCGCTCGACAAGCTGCACATTATTGACGTTGCAAACAATGGTTTGACAGGATCAGTGCCACGATGCATCTGCAATCTCAGTTCGATGGCAATGGCATCATTAAAATCTGAAGAGTGGAACGATGTATATCAGCTTCCCCTAACTGACACGGGAATAGTAGAAGTTTTTTTTCCGTTTACAATTACAGAATACATTATCAACGATGTACATGAAATTCCTAGCGTGAGTGTAGAAGAAGTTGTGAAAGGGAAAAAATGGGAGTATACCAAGCGTAACCTATGTCTGGTAAAGCATACAGATCTCTCGAACAACAACTTAACGGGAGAAATCCCAACCGAGTTGACAAAACTGGTATCATTGCAGTTCCTGAATCTATCACACAACCACCTTACAGGATCTATTCCGAAGAAGATTGGTAAAATGAAAGGTTTGGAGTCTATTGATCTATCAAACAACCATCTCTCTGGATCAATTCCACCGGGCCTGTCCGAACTGAATTTCTTGGCATATCTCAACTTGTCATACAACAGACTTCAAGGCCCAATACCTACAGGCAACCAGATTCAAACCCTGAATAATTTATCTATGTACATGGGGAATCCAGATCTATGTGGAGATATACTTCCTAAGAAATGTACAACAAACAACCAGCCAAATGACTCAAATGGAGCAGTAGTACCTGAAACGGATGATGACGATGGAGATGAGAGGTTGTGGTTGTATATTCCTAGTGTGTTGGGCTGTGTAACTGGATTCTGGGGGATAATCGCAGTTCTGATTGTGAAGCGTGAGTGGAGATATGCTTACTTTCAACTGGCTGAAGATGTTGGAAATTGGATCCATGTACACGCATTAAGCATCACCAGACTTGGAAGAAAGGCCACATAGCTCATGGTTATCTGAACTGCTTCATTTCCATTCCCTGATCTCGGATCAAATGAGTTACTTTCCACATGCAATGTTCTAGGATCCATACCTGCATTTAATTTTATCATGTATGTAATTATCTACAAATGAGTATAATAAGACTTGTATGATGACTAGTTGAAGTGCTTGCTTTGTTCAAACAAATTATTTATCTGTTCAGAATCAAGAAATTGTATAATCAATCTCTGTTTGCCACCAACCTACACGACATATCAGAAGAAAACTAACCCACGATAAAACATTTACTACGACTATATAACTCCAGTGATGGCTTGCATTTTGACATTTCTTGTGTATTTAAGTGCTCTGATCAATGATTTGCTTGAACTGTAAAAAATGGAATTTGATTATAATGGATGTTTCCTGAATATTGAAGAAAAGCAGAAATGCAAAGAGGAGGCCGAGCTTTCTCGTCAGATTTATTGATTGCTTCTTTGGAACTAGCTACACATGACAATCTCTCAATCCCAAATTTAATTTATTTTCAACTCAATTTTTCATATCAATTCATTCCAAAAAAATAAATGAATAAAAATATAGAACAAAATGAATATTTATCATCGATTTCGCATGAGGCGGAGTCAGGTTTTTTAAAATCTTCAAAAGAGCACTTAGCTCAAGGATCTTAGTTTGGGTGAGAAATTAGAAACTTAATTATTCTGTAAATTTATTTAAGTAAATTTAATTTTATTTATTCCAATAATATTGCATTTATATATATTCAGTAAATCTTGAAAATATTCATTATGCATATAATTTTGTAATGTTCTTTATTTAGAATGTAAAAGTTTAATGCATTATTTGGATATTATAAATTTTACAAAAACGCATATAGAGTAACATAAATTTAAAAATTAAATTTACATTCTCATTACTATTTTGTATATTTTGATTAAGTTGGTAACTTTTATATTATATATTATAAGTGGTGTGGATCCCACCCATAATAGTATCAAATAAAAAAATGACAGATGGATGAGAGAATATGTAAGAGTGGTTCTTAGCTAGGTATATACCTTCGAATGTTTTTCCGTAGTATTTTTGTAGATAATTGATAGTATTTTAGTGAGATTATATCATTTGTATGTTAAGAAGTTGCTGTATATAGCTTCAATGGAGATAGTGAGTCTTAACATCACCAAAATCCTAAGGTAAACCATTAATAAGATAGCTCACAAAATCATTGTAAGTCATGGGTGCACCAGTTGAAGCCAAAGAATTAGAGATGTTTCTAGCTCGATTAAAATAGACATTAACATTATCAACCCCTTTCTTAATGTTTATAAGTTGACTGTGAAAAAACATGATTATAGATATGACATAGGCTGAGAATATTTTTCAACAATGTTCCATGTTTTAGCAGTAGAATCAGAAAACAACTTGTGACATAATAGGCTCAGTCATGGATGCATTCAATAATGACATAATAAGAGAATATGTTTGTTTCAGTTCATTCTCATGATTTGTGTTGCCATTTACAATCACATGAGCAGGTTTGGAACCATCTATCCAGTCGTAGAGACCATGTTCTTTGAGGTATGGTTCCACTTGAATCTTCCACAATGGAAAGTTCTCAGTAGTAAGTTTGATGAAGTTGGAGGATGGTCAGAGAAAGGAAGTGACATAAATGGTGGTGCCTGCAATAGAGTTGATGACTCCAACTAAAGTTCCTCTGGATGCGACGAGCTAAATAAAGGAGTAGTTTGATATAAGGAAGGAAAAAGAGGATAGATAGAGAGAATAGGAAATAGGAGGAAATACAGAGCAGAAGCCAGCGTGAAGCTCTAATACCATAAAAGGAAAGTTGAGATCCCAAGGCAACTTTTTTTACTATTGTATTGAATGTAATATGTCGACTGATTACAGTAGTAAACTAGTGTACACTTATATAGTAATGTACAGAAGGATAAAACACATGTACAATGGGTTGGACTATTCTTTTATTTGAGTTTGGGTCGGTTGTTTTTTTTACTTAATTCTGGTCCAACACTTGTAGTATGTCCAATATAAATCCCTAGGATTCCATATTTAAATCTGATGAGGACTTTTGTAGATAGAATGTTCTGACAAGGACTTTGTTGATGAAAGAATTATGATTGTACTCACATAGCCTTAGTGGTACGGATGTTAATACATGTGTCAAATCCCTATAATATCATAAATAAACTCCTTCAACAGCTCTAGAAACTTTGCTATATAAAGAGCTAGAGTTTTCAGTTGCAAGTTTGTTTTTTATTACATATTTACGAGTTATTAGAGAAAATTGTGTTTTCTAATCAGAGAGTTATGTTCTGTAATTTTTAGTTAAGGTTGTTTGAGCTTCTTAGTCAAATTTGTTCTAGGTGGTTCTTAGTTACTTTCACTTTCCATTGAGCTGATCATAAAGTGAGTAGGGTTAGTAAGAGTAATTATTAAGTAGATCTTCTCTACTTAGCAAGCAGTGTACACTCTTTTGTTGATATAAACAAAAGAGTCTATATTGTGTATCTTTATTTGCCAATCGACTCCATTCATTTATTGAAAGAGTCATAATGTTTTAAACTTACATCTTGAATACTTTGAAGTCAGCTGTCGATCCAACATTGGTATCAGAGCTTGGTTGCTGACAAACCCACTACATCAAGATGGTAAATCTTTGCTCTAACCAGACCATGATATTCACTTCGACATCTACGAAGAAGTATGTACTAAAAGCGTCAGCTCCACCAATCTGAAGATGGACTCAAATATTCCAGACAACGAGGTAATTGCATTCCATCTTAAAACTGATCTTCACATAATTACTCCCAAGGGATTTCTTACTTTTATTTCCAAAATTATTACTGACACTAGTTCTTTGAAAGCCAAATATGATAAGCAAAATTCATATCTAACAGCTGAACTAGAAGAGTCAAAGATCATTAATTATGCTCTCAAAGACGAGGCTGGAGAATCTTATACTATGCCTGTTCATTACATCTGGATCTTCAAGAATCCCGACTCCATGTATATTCCCTTCAAAAGGAACTAAATGAAGCTGATATTCTAGTTGAATCCAACCGTAAGGAACAAGAAGAGTCAAGGACTCAAATCGACTCTCTCAAGAAAGATCTAACTTTGTTTGTTGATAAGTGTTATTCCATGCAGAATGAGTAAAACAACACTGAATGTCAGAATAAAACCTGAGATCCACTATTGAGCAACTAACAAGCGTATAAAAGAAAAGGAACATGCTCTTGCGTTTAAACCAGTAAGTTTCATAAAGCAAGTCTCTCCCTCGGAGTTACTTGAATGGGCTAACTCCAAAATCAACAAAGTTAGTGAAGATCGCGACAATCTTAGAAAGGAAGTTGAAAAACTTTCTCAAGAGATTATCAATTTGCGCCATAGAACTTGATCCACTCTGTCCAACTCTGAGTGGCATAAAGGTAAGTTTGATCTTCCAAAGAATGTCTCTAAGCCCAATAACTAAGGAAGATGACAGCGTGAGAGGGAAAAGTTTGATAGCTGACAAAAGCAATAAAAAATGTGACTCTCCCTCCTACAAAGATTTGTGCTTATTATGGTACCTTTGGCCACAACGACTCTACCTGTGAAAAGTTTTGCAAAGATCTCTCTTTCAGTGTCAAACGGATTAATCTTATTCTTGAGGCATAAGAAAAGTAGAAACAATTTGGTTTGAACTTGAGTTCCCAAAACTAACAAGTGATTTTTTTTGTATGTGGAAGTAAGCAAGGAGATGGACTATTTGTACTTGGACAGAGTGCTCTAGACATGTGACTGGAAATACCAACAAATTCAACTCGATTTCAACCTACAAAGGAGGTAAGGTAACTTTGGGTAACAACAACCAAGGAGAAATCATTGCAGTTGAATTCATAGGTTATTCCTCACAGTTTAAGGTAGATGGAGTCCATTTGGTAACAGGACTCTGATAAGTGGTGAAATAATGATGTTTTGAAGCCTTTATTCACCTTCATTTTACTTGGTGCAAAACTCATTTCATCACTTAAATAGAGTGTGTTTGTGATTAATAGTGAACTTATATAGTTTGATCTTTTGATAGGTAAAAGCTCACTTTGAGCACACATTTGGACCCTTTTAGAGCTAGTGGAATACATCAATAGATTCTTCATCCTTCAAGCTTTACAACGCCGCAAACAGGGAGCAATTCTGAGCCACCCCGCGCAAGTTAGAGCAAAGTGCCTCTAGTGTCGACCGACCCATAGGACCGACCCACACTGGGTCGATCGGAAGCTTCTGGGACAAAAATTCACCTCTACATTGGACCGACCTAGGGACCGACCCAGACTCGGTCGGTCGGAACTTAAAAAAGATCACGTGCTCCGTCTCCAGAAGGCCGACCGAACCACGGGACCGACCCACTGTGGGTCGGTCGGACGCTGAAACATCTCTAGATTTGCCCAGAGTTGAGGCTTTTCATTCATTCTCACTTCCCCACACTTAGAAGAAGAAGAAAGCTCACCTTCTCCAAGCTCAACCACCTTCAACAATGGCTTCTTATCTCTCTCCCTTTTACTTATCTCTATGTTTGAGTAGTCTCATTAGCACTTTGGGATGAGGATTTAAACTTAATCC
>JAIOTZ010001761.1:0-28955 GCA_023374045.1 Limonium bicolor
GCTTGAATTTTAATCTGCATAAATCATTCGAGTTCAATCCTGAATTGTACTTGGCTAGACCTGTTGTGGCATATTTCAAAGTTCTACGAAAGCATCCTTTCTAAAAAAGGAGCTATGTAGCCTGTTGTTGTGAGCAGTGCATACTTCCAACGGTTATTTCTTCATGTTACAGTATCATGACTTGGTTTGATTCCGATTGGCTTTGTAAGCCTTATTCACTCCTTTCACCTCTGTCATTTTGCTGAATTTATGTGAAATATAAGTGTACTTCAGTTTTTAGAGAGTACTTCAGCTTTTTGCTTCCTGTTGCCCCACCGTAGGAACATAATTAAACCTGTGTAACTTTGAGTTGTACTGCTGTTTAGGCATTCCCTATTAAGCGTCATACTTTTACTCCCATGAGAAGATATAAGGTCATTCAGGGCATTGCTTCACATTGTTTTTTGCTATAACAAGATAGCATGTTAATAGATGTATGTTAAAAATTGATCGGTACTTCGCTTTCATTTCCCCACTATGATATTACTTTCAGTCGGACTGCAGGCCGCATTAAGACTACATCAGTTCAGTTTAATAATTCTCTTTTAGTCTGTTTTGAGATAAAGGTTTGATTGACAAAGCTAATTGCATAACTTGATTATATGTTATATTCACTACTGCTGCTATTTGTGTATTGATTAACGGATTCTAAGTCTACGCATCCCAAACATGATGTATATTTCTTTGTATATGCGCTCCTCAACAATGATTGGTTGTTATACAACAACAGTATAAGCTGTTTTGCTGCCTTTTGTGTGCTCCAGTAAATCTAATTTCACTTGATTTTTTCTGGTCTAACTGGAATCTGTTTTAAATATTTTTTGAGGGGGCGGTTGCTGGTTGTATGCCTCTTGAAAATGCGAGGAACTACAGTATTACATGGTCTGCTTGAATTGTTGAATGTTAAGATATTGTGAATCTGTGTGAATAGTCTTTCTCTTAGTTGTATTGATTTAACTAGGAACTGATAAACGTACTGATTCGCACTATCGCATTGGTCATTAATCAGGTAGCTCATTAAAGCGTTCAAAAGCAAGCAAAAATACAGATCACACTTAGGTATAAACTCAAGCTCCAGAAACAAGCAAGGCTCTCAATTTCAGCAACGGACACACCACGTTTCGATTTTCGAGTCAAAGTCGAAGCTGTCAAACAATCTAGAGTTGCAGAGCAGCATATGAGACAGAAAACTGAAAAAGCCGGAATACATACTCGATGACCGGATTTCTAAATTTGTCAATAAGAAAAGATGGCACATTCAAGAAAAGGTGAACCCATATCAGGTCAACAAAGGAGCAATTTCCTTCGGCAGCAATTAGTAAGAATTCTATGAGCAGAATGAAGTAGATATTAAAGACAAGCATTCTCTCAAAAGTTCAAGCCCAGAAAACATCTCAGGGCAACATCTCAGCGCAACTGCAGACACAAGCCGATACGACCAGGCCCAGGTGTATCTCTTCCTCCAAATTATGTTGAAAGCAACCAGAGGATCCTCGCTTCAACTACCGCCGGAACAATGAAGGTTTCAGAGAATGCCACTTCAAGGGCCTGGAAGCGGCAGTCGGAAAATAATAAAGGGCAATGTCCCAACGAAACTTGTTTAATCATCGAATTCTCATAGGCGTAGGCGACGCAATTCAAAGAATCTGGTCCATCACAAGACCAGGGTGAAAAATATTGGAGGAATATCGACCGGCAATTCAAAGGAATTTGATCCTCAAAACTGGCCACAAATTACTGTAGAGGCTTCTGCGTTCACACTCGGGCAACCTCCTAGTTTAAAGACCGGGCAACCTCCTAGTTTAAAGACCGGGCAACATTCTCAAAGCAGGCCTAGACGCAGTCTCAGTTCTAGTCAAGGGGATGACTGATAAGTGTCCAAATGAGCATGATTTATAGGTGTATTTCATATATTATATTAGCACTTTTTCTTGCTCATTTCTCCACTTCGGTTAGTTTTCCTCTAGTTTATGTTTTATTTTTATCTCACAAATTTATTGTTTAAACATGAGGAAAACCAAGCTGGGAGTAAAGTAGACGAAGAGACGAACGCATGGACGCAAACGGCTCAGAAAACGGAGTCCAAACGAAGAATCTAGAGCCAGTCAAAGTTTGTAGAAGAAAATAAGTCACGCATAGACCACATGCGTCCGCATGGGGCTGGGCGGACAGCTAGGCAGACAGGACATGTGACCGGGCGGACGTGATGCGGACGTGATGCGGACAAGACACTAAAGCAACCGCCTATATAGAGGCGGACGGCTGGGCGGACACCACACACAGGCAACCGCCTATATAGAGGCGGACGTGAGTGCGGACAAGACCAAGGCGTCCGCGTAACCAGAGGCGGACACAGCGCGGACGTGACTAAAAATCAACGCGCGCCAGTTTTCTTCTTCGCTCGTCGACTTCGCCCGTCGACTGCTACCTTATTTTCCTAACGCGTCATCAGCTCTGTCCCCTGCAATTAATGAGCAATCAATGCTCTTCCACCTCTGTCTGCAATCAATCTTCTTCATCCTCTCCTCTATAAAAAGCCACTGCTACTTCATCAAAAACTACTCACGCACACACACGTTCCACCCCCAAACTCAACACTCAAAATCTCTCATTCCATTTACAGAAATCCTACGTACTCGCTCCACTCTTCTTCCTCTTCATTTCTCCATTCACCATCCACACCTCTCGCATTTTTATTAATATTACGTTCAACCTCTGTCTGACTTATTACCAGTTAATATGTCAGGCTAAGAAGGATTTACTCCGGGCGAAGGTTTAATTATGGTTTGTTTAGTTGTGTAATCTATATTTCTACCGGTTAAAATAAATTCAGTTTGTTACGATTAAAGTTTTGTTTCTCTCCCTTTTTAATAAATTTCATCGATTTATTAAAAAGCCTTACTAAATCTGTTTTTAATCTGATCGGTGACGAACAGACAGGTTAATTAAGCCATAAAACTATAGGAACTTATTTTCATCGTTTAAGTTAGTACAAGTTGCAAGAATAAAATTCCTCACACTCCTCTGCCGTTTACACGCATTTTGCTTGAGTTTTCATCGGACCTTGCATTTTCAGGTAAACGAGTTCTTATGAGTTTTCATCGGACCTTAAGATAATAACAGGAATCTTGCCAAATTATTTTATAATAAAAGTAGAGATAGCACAATTAATCATACCATATTAACCTGAACCCAGAGTTCCGTTTAATTTATCTTAATTCACTAAATTAATCTGTTATTTACTTTTCAAAAAAACAAGTCAATTAATTCCCCCTTTTGTGACAAGCTTAGGTACTACTTATTTCACTATAAGTCCCACGGTTCGATATCCGGTCGCTTACACTTAACTATACTACAATGACCGGGATTTGTTTGCAGCCCGACATATATTTTGAGTTTTAATTTCTTTCCTTTTATTTTAATAACTCCAGATCTAACCACTCACGATAACACGTTTGCAATGACACTGAGAGGTCACATGAAGTTAGCAACAGAAGTGAGGAAAAACGGATAATGGTCTACCCGTGACCGGGCCTCAACCAGTAAAAGGCCGGATTCAAAAACCGGTTGCTTGTCTAGAAAGGTGGTATACGCTTTAAAAATACATAGTTGTTGGCTGTACTTCCTGAATTCATAATCTTTAAAAGTACTAACTAAATTCCCAAGAAAGTGTAGGAACTCTTACCCGGGGCTGATCACCCCTGGAGTATCCGAAGAATGTTTGAAAAGAAAGCACCGGCCAACGAGCCGCAGACTATATGCCTTGAAAGAAAGCACCGACCAACAAGCCGTAGGCTATATGTCTTGAAAGAAAACACCGACAACGAGCCGCAGGCTATATGCCTTGAAAGAAAGCACCGGCCAACGAGCCGTATGCTATATGCCTTGAAAGAAAGCACCGGCCAACGAGCCGCAGGCTCTATGCCTTGAAAGAAAGCACCGGCCAACGAGCCGCAGGCACTTGTGCCTTGAAAAGTAACACTTTGGGTTGAAATGAAACCCGGCCATCGACCCAACAAAAAAACCCATCTCTGGACCCATCAGGAGCTCTGGTCGCCTGTAATGGGTGTATTGTTAGGTGTGGGACGCCACACCATACTTGAATCACAAGTACCATCATTTGGCTAGCATAAGCAAAGTTGGGAAATTATATTATCTCTATTCTCCCTTTAAGGGAATTATCATCCTTTGGCTAGTAAAAGCAAAGACTTAATCATCATGTTATTTCACCCTTTCAAAAAGGGAATGGTTCTTATTAAAAGAACCATTGGTCTTCTTTATGAAGATCTTATTACGAACTTCTGGACTTCTGGATTTCTGGCCTTCTTAAATATTATATATCAGAACATCAGGGGATCCATCCATCAAGATATTATGGGATCCATCCACCAAAATATATTATCTCAAAGATTTATGTCCAAGAATTTCCAATTTGTCAGATTTAGAAGAAAGACACTTATGGGACTTTTGATTGTACTAATTGTACCAACCTTTTTAAGTTCATTTTTCTTTGTAAAAGGCTAAAGAAAAAGAACTTGTGGGACTAGGAGATAGGAGAAAGGGAAAAATGTAAATTTCCATCTTTCTTTTTCGTAAGTTCCACTTTTTTAAGTACCAAAAAGTAGAACTTGTGGGACTGATGAGAAGGGCAAGAATGTGACGAAGACAAAAAGGTCCAAGCGGTCCAGACCTTAGACCCCGGTGTTATACCCAAAATTTCAACCCCCCCCCCCCGAAGTAGTCTCTAAGGCATACGTGTTACAAAGGGCAAAATGGTCAAAATGCACTAAGGCAGGATTTTCCAAGGACATTATCGGGATTTTCTATTTTCATATGACTTGTTCATTATCTCCAAACACCTCCAAATATCATAGTAATTATGAAAGGTATTTCATGATTTTCTGATAATATTTATTCTGGAAATTAAGCTTTTAATAAGCAAGTTTGTTTAATAATTAACACATGAAATAGCCTCAAAATAGAAATAAAAAAGGTTTTCAAAATTAAAATAAAATTGTCACATGGTTAGCATGACTACATACAGTCATAAACCTGAAATTATTTTATTTGGAACCTTAACCCAAAATTTAAAAGAGAAATTCAATCATTTTTACAATTTCTCTCTCCTCTGGAAAATACCGAAATCAACTCAAAATGTCATGAATGTTTAACACAAGATAGAGGATGATTTTTAGAGACTAATGCCGTTGGAATTTCGTTATTTCGAACTTTCCAATAATAAGTTATGAATTATGGGAGATTCCAGAGTGTGAGATTTTTATCTAATCGGTTATTTATCAAAATAACCCAATTCTAACTCTCAAAATTCTTAAAAATCATCCTTTATCTTCAGTTAAAATTTCATAATTTTCATCGGCCTGCAACATATTTTAACAAATCAGATTCCCTTAGAGCACAAAATCAGGGTTTTAGATAAAAATCTTGTTCTATCAACATGGCCTTGCTCTTTCTATAAAAGGACCTTTCAAAAATGACCTAGGGAAGAGGAGAACACTTCCAAAGTCAGAAAACACAACCACAAACCTTCTCCCCACGTTTTAACACTTCCAAGCCTCAAATCAATACCGAAACGCTGCAGAACTCACCCCGAAATCACCAAAAACTCATCCTTTCTTCTCCCATTGAACTTCCAAGCACCAAAAACACACAAAACACCATAAAAACAGAAGAAACACGTCCTTAACAACATAAATAAGAAGGAGTCAGAAGCTCAATTTGATTTCAATCCAGAACCGGCATCATCGAAGCACCAAAGGATCCACGATGTGAAGAGTCTCATTAAATCCGAAGTTAAAACAGGTTGAAAACGTATTTTTCTGAGTTTTTTCAACTTTAACCACTCTCTGTTAAAATTTGGAGTCGATTTGACTTTTTACCGCTTCTGAATTAACATTTGTTTTCGCTTCTGCCCAATAACTTGTTTGGTAAGTTTTGTGTTTTATTCGACTTCAAATTGAAAACTTTTGATTACTAATGTGTTTGTAATTATTCAGGCTACAAACCCATAAATTTTGAGCCAAAAACACCAACGGGAACCGCCTAAATGCCGTCGTCCGAGGGCGGTCTACACACACGAATGCTATGTTCGGGGTCCCGGACTCCCCCGGACGGTGGCGGGACAATTTTATTTTAAATCTAGGGTTTTTCAACTTATGTCCGGGCCCACGGACGCTTTTTCCGTGGCCCCGGACTTTTCAAAATTATGTTTTCTTATTAATTTGACTTTTCTGTTTATTTTAGATTAACTTGGGTCCGTGGCTTCGGACATTAGGTCCGTGGGCACGGACGGAATCAAAATTTGACCTAATTCTTCCTCCGAAACCTTAGTTTAGGTAATTTCAATTCTCACTTTAATTTTCTATCAAAAAATGCTAAAATCACAAAAAACAGAAGCTCGCGCACTTAGATTAAAACGACTCGTAATAAGCCGTAATTAAACTACGTAGAGGAAAAATGACTTCTAGGGGTAATGAAAGTAATTGAACACTAATTAAGTCGAATATCAAGCCCCCGAACCCGAACTCTCCTTTCCTAATTTGATCTAGGTTAAAATTAGGTGGCGACTCATAATAGGTTCCAGTTAGCTAGCTTAGGTTTTAATAATTATTGTTATATGACATAGTTATTGATCTTGGGTTATAAGTGGACCTAAAACCCGACTAGATCCTAATCACTTTAATCAACATAGGATAGGGTTCAAAATCGAGGCTCACAGACTGACGACTCCGTTGGGGACCACTTCTTAATTTGAACTTGTTTAATTTTAAGAAAGAGGGCTTAACTTGAAAAATGTTTATTTATGGCTTTTATTACGTTGTTTATTTACTTTTGTGCGCGCCTTAGTTTTTGCACCCTTGCATCATATGAGAGCGAGGGTCCACGCAAACCAATTTCACCCCGGGACCCGTTGAGGGTCCCCTGTCAGGGACCACACCTTTTAGGTGATGTGAATAAGTGGGAAAAGAGGAGGGGTCGTCTAATCACACCCCCTTATACTTGGGCTTTAGCCCCTAGCATTTTCCTGGCAGTTTCCTTACCTAGCCCATTGTTTGGTCAGTCAAAGACCCGACCGTAGACACACACCTTCAGGTGATGTGGAAAAAGTGAGGAAGCCCAAAGAGAATACCGTGTAAGCCCTATTCCTTGTGGTGACCTAGGCCCATGCCCCAAGCACCTCTCCGGATCGATCCATACCCGGTTTGATTTAAACGTCTAGTGAGGACACGTTGAACTTGTGTGGGCCTTGTTTGCTTGTATGATCGGCCCACTACCCATCCTAGAGATTGATAGGAACTTCTCTACATCAACCTAGCCCAACCCGAATTGGGAGCTCTATTTGTTTGTAGCCCAGAGGCCCTGTTTGGTTTAACATGTGAGTTGTTCGGGCTTCGGCCCAAAAGCCTAGACTTAGGTGATTTCTCTTCTGGCCCAACTTGAATTATCCAGTTAGTTCTAGACCCATAAAAAAGAAATCCACCTGAACTTGAAATAACTCACAAGTCCTGAAAATAAAATCTTTTTTTGGCTTAGCAACCATCTTCTCTGGCCCAAAGAAAGTTAGGCCCACTTGTGATTTAGGGACCATTCCAGCTCATGTGCTTTACTTCAGGCCCAAACACATTCCGGCCCAAAGGCTTATTCTAGTCTAGGTAGACTTCTTATCATGACCCTAACCCAAAACCCTAGATCTAGGTGTCATCTTTTATGCCCAATCAAAATCACTCGGCCCAAATTCCAGTTCACATGTAGAGCAATCATTCTGGCCCAAGTACCACACTCATAACTCATTCCATTTGAGCCCATAGACCAATTCATAGTTCTGGCCATGAGCTTCATTCTCAATCCAAAATTTCGGTCCATAAACCATTTGAATCCAAGATAGTTTACATAACTCATTCATTCCAGTTTCGGGCTTCAAGGCCCCACAAGAGCATCAAACGAATCTAGACTTCAAGGCTTATCCCTCGGCCCAATGGCCCATTCACGATCCATGTGATTTCTTTCAGCTTGTTTGCTCAATTTATGGATTCAGGCCTACATGTCTGTTCTAGTCTAGGAGTCACTCTAATCTATGCACTTCACTCTCAGTTTGACGAAGACTCAGGCCCAGTTACATCCTACATAACCCATAGGCATTCCTAGTTCAGACATTTTACAGGGCCTACTCGAAGTTTGGAAGGAAGAAAATCATGGTCAACGGCGCCTCGACGGTCAATAGCTCGAGTCTTCAACACGTTGGCATCAGACTGTTCAACATCACTATTTCAGAAGTTTTCTCGATTTAGTAGTTTTATTTTCTCAATCATTCTTCTAACTTATATGGTAGTTAGCTTCCGTTATCATTTTAGATCACAACTTTTGATGTTATCTTTCCATTCGTGAATTAGAGCATAGTTATATTTTCGTAATTTTTTGTGCATTTATTCAACAAAACAAAATCAAAAAAAATTGTTTTTAAGGGGTCACAGAGTAATCATTTCCCAACTATGGAATAGAACGACTTGTTTTTTGCTTCTAAAAGGGTGAACATGTCCGTCCTCCCACCATAGACTTTCCCATAATATCCACGAAGCATTCCAAAATCCACATCTGCTTATGTGTTGTCATAAACCCCAGGTCAATACTGGGGGCAATCTGAGTTCAGGATCGTCAGCTTTAATCCTTCGTTTAAGCGTGTGAACTAGTCTCTAAGTGAAATGCACGAGAGTGTCTTGAGCGGAAAAACCATGAGTGAACGAGCGTGTCATTTTTACACGACTCTGGTGAGACCACATTCAAATGTGAGGTAAACGGAATAACTCCGACCGAAGGAGATAATTTGTAAATTTACTCTTAGACCTGCGAAAAGTAACAATGCGGATACACAACTATCAGGAATGACGAAGCACCTAGGTACAGCACCATAGCCAAAAGCTTGTAAACCCTATCATTAAACCCTAGGCACCCCCGCTGAGCCTTTCATATATCCTTTTTCAATATTATGAACTCCATCAAAAAACCAAGCCAATGATGAATTTCCGATCCGATAACCAAAAGAAGCAAGGAGCCAGATTCTCCGATAATGTTTTCATCAACCCAAAGAAGCAACCCCGCTATCAGCATGACTAAGCGATCCGTAAATGGTCCCAGAGTGACACAGGATCCAAAGAGCTCACATCAAAACAGCTCTCAAAACTCAAAACCGGGAGACACAAGAACCCCGAAGGCAAAGTCAAGAAAGGACAAAGCGAAGAGGTAAACCCGAAATGCCTCGAAGAAATCCAAGTGGCAAAAGAAGAGAAATGGTGTAAAGGACAAATTCAAAAGTACAAGTCCAGAAGCTCCAAAACAGCATCAACACAAAGCAGCTAGACGACTTCAAGACAAGGAAGATGAATCCGAGAGAAGACGCAAGGTGCAGCTTCGGTCACCCATTTAAGCTCCACATACCTCAAATATCCCTCCATGATCCAGTCGTCTTTCATCACACCCCATGGCCACGTTATAAGCTTTAAAGACTTCTGACTTGATAGTTGTGTATCTAATCACGTGAAAGTAACAGATCGAATGCGTAAATCCATAAAATATCAAATTCAATGGTTTAGCAGTTGTGACCGTAAGTGAGAAACGAGTGCAAACACCAAACACGTCGAGTGTAGGTTAGGAAGCACCACATCAAAACATACGCCTTGACCCTGTGAGGACGAGACTTGTTTCCATGTTTAATCAAAGAAAATCCTGGGGGCAATCGATTGTTCCGATCAATTGCCATGAACTCTAGCTCAGATTGTCTTAAGGGAAAAATACTGAGGGCAATTGTTGGTTCCAACAATTGATATGACAACACCAATTGGAACCCAAAGCTCAAACATCACCACCACACAGGACCACATAAGCCCTTACCTCCACATCATACCACACAGACCCACATAAGCCTTCACTTCCACATAAATTCCATGGCTCGTCATAAGCCCTGATCACCACTTAAAAGATCACCACATCAAACACCACACCCCACCGATGGCATGTTCATCTCCTAGGAGGCAAATTACAAGTCTGAAATCTCTAGTCCGGAAATGATAATTTCACTTTCCTTTTCAGTGGACAAAACTTTCTTTAACATTGCCACGTTTGGCATCTTTTTCAGTAATTTCTTCGGTTTCACAAAACTCATCATATTCCTAGTAATTTCTTACTTTGAACAAATCTGCATCATCGCCATGTTTGGCACATTCCCAGTAACTTCTTGTTTTAGACAATCTTCAATTCTCATAATTGCCATGTTTGGCACATTTTTCAACAGTTGCTTGCTTTAAAAAAGTATCTTACATGCACTGTGATTGCATTTTACAAACTTTTGCATACACCTCATCATCGCCACGTTTGGCCCTTTTACAATTGATTTTCACCACATGCATTTGCACGAGACCATTATCTTTCCGACTCATTTTTAGTTCAAGACCCAGAATCAGTGCGAGAACCATCCCTTAGGCTCGTCAAAGACCTAGTTCCAACCTTTAGGCTCATCATAAGAACTAGAACCATCCTTAGGCTCGTCATAAGACCTAGATCCCATCTTTAGGCTCGTCATAAGACCTAGAACCATCCTTAGGCTCGTCATAAGACCTAGATACCATCTTTAGGCTCATCATAAGACCTAGTTGCATACCTTTAGGCTCGTCATAAGACCTAGAACCATCATTTAGGCTCGTCATAAGACGTAGTTGCATTCCTTTAGGCTTGTAGTAAGACCCTTTTGCTTACCCACTCTTATCAAACACATTGCATTCATTTCATTCATATAGGCTCGTCATAAGACCTAGCTGCATTATCCTGGCGCGTCACAAGAACTGGCGACAGAAAAGTTGGCGAGGTGATGGCAATAAATCCTCCTGTGTTATGTCAGCTTACTTTGGGATCAACGAATGGTGGGCGAAGGCAATAAGTCCCCAGGGTTTTTACCAGGAGTTATCCCTGCACACCGGCTTGGGGGGCGATGGCAATAAGTCCACATTGGGTCCATCCAGGAGCATTGGCATGGGTTTCGGTCCCCAGAAGCATCCGAACATCATTAGCATCATAGGCATCATCAACATCATCATCATCAACATCATCTGCATCATCAGCATCATTAACATCGCTAGCATATCAGCATTCCTACATCTACACATTATTTAACTTTCATCATTTTCAGGTAGTCAACGCCTTAGAATAGTTTGGCATCATTTACTTCATCATTAAGTAGTCAACGCCTTAGAATAGCTTGACATCATTTCATTTTTAGGT
This sequence comes from Limonium bicolor, assembly GCA_023374045.1. NCBI lineage: Eukaryota > Viridiplantae > Streptophyta > Magnoliopsida > Caryophyllales > Plumbaginaceae > Limonium > Limonium bicolor. The sequence continues at coordinate 11,326 of JAIOTZ010001761.1, forward strand.
AGTCAACGCCTTAGAATCGCTTGACATTTATTTCATCATTTCATTTTTAGGTAGTCAACACCTTAGAATCGTTTGACATCTGTCCATTTTCATTCTCACTCATAGGTAGTCACGCTTAGAATAGCTCGACACAATCTACATGTAGGGTCTTTTAAGATCCAAAATTTTGGGGTATCACTCAGGCATCAACTAGTCTTTTCATCTTCATTACAAAGCCTAGTTGACGGGGGGCAATCTTTTATACCCAAAATTTCAACCCCCCAAAGTTGTCTCTAAGGCATACGTGTTATAAAGGGCAAAATGGTCAAAATGCACCAATGCAGGATTTTCCAAGGAAATTCTCGGGATTTTCTATTTTCATTTGACTTGTTCATTATCTCCAAACACCACCAAATATCATAGTCATTATGAAAGGTATTTCATGATTTTCGGATAATATTTATTCTTGAAATTAAGCTTTTAATAAGCAAGTTTCTTTAATAATTAACACATGAAATAGCCTCAAAGTAGAAATAAAAAAGGATTTCAAAATTAAAATAAAATTGTCACATGGTTAGCATGACTACATACAGTCATAAACCTGAAATTATTTTATTTGGAACCTTAACCCAAAATTTAAAAGAGAAATTCAATCATTTTTGCAATTTCTCTCTCCTCTGGAAAATACAGAAATCAACACAAAATGTCATGAATGTTTAACACAAGATATAGGATGATTTTTAGAGACTATTGCCATTGGAATTTCATTATTTCGAATTTCCAATAATAAGATATGAATTATGAGAGATTCCATAGTGTGAGATTTTTATCTAATCGGTTATTTATCAAAAAACCAAATTCCAACTTTCAAAATTCTTAAAAATCGTCCTTTATCTTCAGTTAAAATTTCATAATTTGTATCGGCCTGCAACTATTTTAAAAAATCAAATTCCCTTAGAGCACAAAATCAGGGTTTTAGATAAAAATCTTGTTCTATGAACATGGCCTTGCTCTTTCTATAATAGGACCTTCCAAAAATGACCTAAGGCAGAGGAGAAAACTTCCAAAGTTAGAAAACAAAGCCACAAACCTTCTCCCCACGTTTTAACACTTCAAAGCCTCAAATCAATACCGAAATGCTGCAGAACTCACCCCGAAATCACCAAAAACTCATCATTTCTTCTCCCATTGAACTTCCAAGCACCAAAAACACACAAAAACACCACAAAAACATAAGAAACACGTCCTTAACAACATAAAGAAGAATGAGTCAGAAGCTCAATTAGAAGTCAATCCAGAACCGGCATCAACGAAGCACCAAAAGATCCACGATGTGAAGAGTCTCATTAAATCCGAAGTTAAAACAGTTGAAAACATATTTTTCTGAATTTGTTCAACTTTAACTACTCTCTATTAAAATTTGGAGTCGATTTGACTTTTTACCGCTTCTGAATTAACATTTTTTTCGCTTCTACCCAATAACTTGTTTGCTAAGTTTCGTGTTTAATTCGACTTCAAATTGAAAACTTTTGATTACTAACGTGTTTGTAGTATTTCAGGCTACAAACCCATAAATTTTGAGCCAAAAACACCACCGGGAACCGCCTAAACGCCGCCGTCCGTGGGCGGTCCGCACCCACGGACGCTATGTCCGGGGTCCCGGACGCCTTGTCCATAAGCCCGGACACCCCCGGACGGTGGCGGGACAATTTTATTTTAAATCTAGGGTTTTTCAACTTATGTCCGGGCCCACGGACGCTTTGTCCATGGCCCCGGACATTAGGTCCGTGGGCACGGACGAAATCAAAATTTGACCTAATTCTGCCTCCGAAACCCTAGTTTAGGTAATTTCAATTCTCACTTTAATTTTCTGTCAAAAATGCTAAAAAACACAAAAAAACAGAAGCTCGCGCACTTAGGTTAAAACGACTCGTAATAAGCCGTAATTAAACTAAGTAGAGGAAAAACGACTTCTAGGGGTAATGAAAGTAATTGAACCCTAATTAAGTCGAATATCAAGCCCCCGAACCCGAACTCTGCTTTCCTAATTTGATCTACGTTAAAATTAGGTGGCGACTCATAATAGGTTCCAGTGAGCTAGCTTAGGTTTTAATAATTATTGTTATATGACATAGTTATTGATCTTGGGTTATAAGTGGACCTAAAACCCGACTTGATCCTAATCACTTTAATCAACATAGGATAGGGTTTAAAATCGAGGCTCACACCCGGCCTAAACCCTGAGCCTCCTTCAGGACCATGTTCGGGCTCCAATTTGGGCAACAAGCATCAATCCGGGCCTTAGGCCCCATGACCGGGTCCTATATTCCGGCCCCGCATTCTATGACCGGGTCCCGCATCCCGGCCCCGCACCCCATGGCTGGGTCCCATATTCCGGCTCCGTGCTCCATGACCAGATCCCGCGTCCCACACGTTGGGACCAGAAGGCTTTACAAGGAGAAAAGTGCCAAAAATAGGAGGGTTGCTCCAATAAAATGATACCACATGTACAAGGGTTAAGAGAGAGACTTCACCATAGAAAGTATATAAATAGAGATGGGGGGCTCATTTGTAAGGGGACACATTATTAGAAGAGGGAGAAAACACTAGAAAGCTCTCTAAAGTTGTAATACCAAAGAAGGGAATAAAAATATTGTCTAGAAGTGGATTTAGGCCGGATTATTGGCCGAACCACTATAACTCTCGGTGTTATGTACGTTTGTGAGATTTGAGGGACCAATTATGTATTTTCAAATGTTATCAAATCAGAGGTAGACAGAAGTAAACCACATTCCCTGACAGAAATCAGAAACAGAAGTCCAAACACAAAAGGACTAAATAGAGTTCAAAAGCAGCAGAGGCAGTAACAGAAGGGGACCCTAGTTAATCACAGCATACAGACAGAACGAGTAAACAACCCGTGAACAGAACAAGGAAACCTCACTCGTAAACAGAACAGGTGGAACACCTGTGAATAGAACGGGAAACATTTCCCGTGAAACAGAAGGATATCCTACATAGCGCGCTACGAGACAGCTAAACCAGCCATCCAAAGGTTCAGATACAGAGACAACTAGGTCCCAAAACAGAAGCTCAAATACAGTTAAGCATGTGTGCACCAATGGCACCAGAAAGCACATATATAGCTTGGAAATCAGAAGGGGAATCCAACCCCGCAAACGGAAGTCGAAACGGAGCTCAAACGAGCAAGTTATGGTCAAAACAGTACCATGTCCGAGCTTGTGTCCGGACATCAACGTTCGGACGCAAGTCGAGACCTAGAAGGAAAAATCAGACGGATGTCCGAACATGTGTCCGAACATGGATGTTCGGACACAGGTCGAACTTCAAAACAGAGGCAGATTCAGAGGTGTCCGAACATCTAGGCTCGGACGGATGTTTGGACGGTTTTCGGAAATCAAACACGCGTAAAGTCCGAACATGTGTCTGAACGACAAAGTGCGGACACAAGTTGAAGCAAAACAGAGAATGCAGAAGGGTGTGTCCGAACTTCTGTCCGGACTTACAAGTTTGGAAACCATTCGAGACTTGTAAGCCGGACTCGTCCTCGCACCCCGTCCGAACATCGATGCTTGGACGAAAGTCCGGACACGGAAAAAACGTCAGAAATTCAAAGCGCAATAGGGCATGTCCGAACGTCAAAGCTCGGACAGACGTTTGGACATACCAAAAAGTGCAGTTTCCAGAAACGAATTGCACAACAAAACAGAGGTTTAAACACAACAAAACAGAAGCAGTTTGTGGAAAACAGCCTTGGGGGTATGGGCATCATTAAACGGCAATGTAAACAGACGAACTCGCAAACTCAATACAGAGACAAAACACACTCATTCCAGAATTGAAACTCCCCAAGGCTGAACACACTGACTGAATCCATAAGCCACCTACCTCGATAACTGACAGACGAATCCCGAATCAGAAACAGCAGGGCCCAACCACGTAGAATCCCAAAAAGCAAACCGGCAACGCAATCCAGAAATGTAGTTCCAAGCTTCTGACTAGAAACCATTGCAGGGCAAATCACAAATCAGAAACGCAAAACTTAAACCCGAAACTGAAATGAAAAATGTACTCACATCCCTCACCTAAATCCGACGCCGAAATCACAGACGAAGCCAACAGTAGAAGGGAATTGATAGAAACGCAAGAACCAACGCTAAATGCAATAAGATTACAAAGAACAATTAGGGATTGGAGAGCCCCCAAAATCTAATCCCAAATCTAGATTGTAATACCCAAAATACAATTCACCAACCTAATTGCGGTGAAGAAGACGAAACGAATTGTAAAATCCACCAATAGAACTCGGATTGCAGAACCACACTTGCAGGACTTGAGCGCTTGAATGAACACACTTTTGGGAGAGAGAGAGAGAAGAGAAGGGAGCGTGACAGTCGTTTCAAAATGGACGAGGGTTAGAATGATTGAGAGTGGGGGGAATTAAGAAGTTTAATTACTGATCAAATTACTTACCAGTAATTAGAAGGGAATAAGGGAAATGACCCATTCATCCTCGCCTCTATCTAAAAGGACTCCTATGTCCTGAATCCAAAATGCATCCATATAAGTCCACTTGTGACGAAATAAAATGCAATAAAACTTTTGGTTATAACATCACCTCCCCCTTAAAAGAATTTCGTCCTCTAAATTAAGCGTACATACTGCTCGAAGAGGGCGGGAAACTTAGAACGCACTTCGCTTTCGACCTCCCAGGTCGCCTCTTCCTCTGACTGACCCGACCACTGCACCTTCACCAAGGGCATGGTCTTACTCCTGAGCTTGCGAACATCTCGGGCTAAAATCCTTGAAGGAGCTGCTTCAAAGGTAAAGTCGTCCCTCAACTGAAGCGGACCAAAATCAATCACATGCGCCGGGTCCGGAACATATTTCCTCAGCATGGAAACATGAAACACACTATGCACTACTGCCAAAGACGGAAGCAAGGCCAAACGGTAGGCAACCTGTCCGATCCTCTCTAAGATCTCAAAAGGACCCACAAAGCGAGGGCTAAGCTTGCCTCTCTTCCCAAACCGCAATACTCCACGGACGGACGGAGAAACCTTCAGATAAACGTGGTCTCGTACCTCAAACTCCAGAGTTCATCTCCTCTGATCGTCGTAACTCTTCTGACGACTCTAAGCTACAAGCAGACGCTCCCTGATGGACTGAATCTTAGCTGCAGCATCCTCTACCAAGTCCGAACGGACAACTGCTCTCTCCTTCAGATCATCCCAACAGATGGGTGATCTGCACCTCCTTCCATACAGAGCCTCAAACGGGGCCATCCCGATGCTAGACTGGAAGCTATTATTATATGCAAACTCGATCAACGCCACGTGCTGATCCCAACTGCCTCCAAAGTCCAGCACACATGCCCTAAGCATGTCCTCCAGAACCTGATTCGTCCTCTCGGTCTGCCCATCTGAGGATGATACGCTGAGCTGAATGATAACTTCGTCCCCATAGCCTGATGCAAACTCTTTCAGAATCTGGATACGAAGCACAGGTCTCTGCAGACACTATCGAGCCGCACTCCATGCAAACACACTATCTCATCCAAGTACAGCTGCGCTAGGCGAAGCAAACTAAAAGTCTTCCTGACTGGCAAGAAATGAGCACTCTTCGTGAGCCTGTCCACTATCACCCAAACTGCATCAAAACCCCTCGAAGTCTTAGGCAGACCCATAACGAAGTCCATACCGACGCTATCCCACTTCCACTCTGGAACGGGTAGAGGCTGAAGCAAAGCAGCTGGTCTCTGATGCTCGCCTTTGACCTGCTGACAGGTCCGACATCTGGATACAAAGTCAGAAATGTCCCTCTACATATTGCTCCACCAGAATGTCTCTCGTAGGTCCCGGTACATCTTCACACCTCCTAGGTGTACTGAGTACGGAGCTCCATGAGCCTCCTGCATGATCTCTCTCTCGCAAGGCAACATCTACAGGCACACAGACACGGTCTTGAATCTCAGACAGCCGTCTTCTAAAATTCTGAACTCAGACTCCTGACCGATAGATAGCCCCTCTCTGATCTTACTCAACTCGGCGTCGAGCTCCTAACTGGCCTTGATCCGATCGATCAAGGTAGGCTGAATCTACAACGCTGCCAACACCTCTGAGCGCATCAGCAACAACATTCGCTCTACCCGAATGGTAGAGAATCTCCAAATCATACTAATGTAGCAATTCAAGCCATCTCATCTGCCTCAAGTTCAACTCCTTCTGAGTGAACAAGTACTTGAGGCTCTTATGGTCCGTATACACCTTGTACGAAGCTCCATAAAGGTAGTGCCTCCAAATCTTTAGAGCAAACACCACAGCAGCTAACTCCAGGCGTGGGTCGGGTAATTCTTCTCATATGGCTTCAACTGACGGGAGCCATATGCAACCACCTTCCCATGCTGCATCAGAACACAGCCAAGTCCCTTATGGGACGCATCACAGAAAACCTCTAGTCCGTTAGTACCCTCCGGAAGGGTTAGAATCGGTGCGGTAGTCATCCTCTTCTTCAGCTCCTGGAAACACTGCTCACAGGCCTCACTCCACTCAAACTTCATATCCTTCCGCAGCAGACAAGTCAAAGGAACCACTAGCTTGGAGAAGCCCTCCACAAACTTACGACAGTAGCCTGCTAGTCCAAGGAAGCTACGGATCTCACCGACATTAGTGGGCCTGGCCCACTCGGTAATCGCTCTAATCTTCTCCGGGTCCACGGAGATACCATCCTTGGAGACTACGTGTCCCAATAATACTACCTGGTCCAACCAGAATTCACACTTCTTCTGCTTCGCATATAGTTCCTTCTCCCTTAGAGTCTGTAGAACAGTCCTCAGATGCTCCTCGTGCTCCTCAGCACTCTTGGAATACACCAAGATGTCATCAATAAACACCACCACAAACTGGTCTAGAAATGGCTTGAACACCCGGTTCATCGTATCCATAAATACAGAAGGCGCATTTGTCAGATCGAATGGCATCACTAGGAACTCGTAGCGTCCATAACGAGTCCTGAAAGTGGACTTAGGCACGTCGTCTGCCTTAATCCTCAGCTGATGATAACTGGACCTCAAATCGATCTTCGAAAACACCTTAGCTCCTGCTAACTGGTCGAACAAGTCATCAATGCGTGGGAGAGGATACCTATTCTTAATGGTAACCTTATTGAGCTCCCTGTAGTCAATGCACAAATGCATACTACCATCCTTCTTCTTAAAAACTAACACTGACGCTCCCCAAGGCGATACACTCAGGCGAATAAAGCCCTTATCCAACAGCTCCTGCAACTGGACCTTCAACTCCTTAAGCTCAGTAGACGCCATCCGGTATGGGGCCTTAGAAATCGGCTGAGTCTCAGGTGCGAGCTCGAACGAGAACTCCACCTCTCTGATAGGGGGAAGCCCAGGTACGTCATCCTGGAACACATCTGGGAAGTCTCTGACCACTGGAATGTCTTCTAACTTCACATTCTTGTGAACCTCGGGGATGTAGCACAAAAATCCCTAGCATCCCTTCCTCAAATGGCGAAACGCCTGCATAGCTGAGATGACTGGCGGCGAGCACGGGATTCCATTCCCTACTACAACTAGGCGGGGCTGACCCGGCTCCTCAAAAGTAACCCTCAATGCAGCACAATCAATATGGGCATGGTGGGAAGCAAGCCAATCCATACCCAAAATCACATCAAAATTTGTCATCTCCATCGGGATGAAGTTAGCATACAGAGTCCTATATCTGACTAACACAGGACTAGCTTTACAGATAGAATTCAAAAGCATAGAAGAGTCCCTAACCAACTGACTATGCACACACAGCTTAACACCCAGAGGCACAATAGGCAAACCGAGCTCACCCACCAACTCAGCAAAAATAAAAGAGTGGGTGGCTCCAGAGTCAAACAAATAGAAAACAGAATGAGAAGACAGCTGGAGAATACCTGTGACAACTCTGTCAGTAGATCGGTCCATCTCTCCAGCCATCACGTACACTCTGGTCTGGCCCTAGGGCTTCTTCTGCTCAGCCCGGTCTCGATCGCTGGACCCTGAGGCAGACTCACCAGCTCTACCTCCAGAGCTACCTCTGCTCCTCTCGGCCTGAGGGCAGTCAGCTATCCTATGCTCCAAGGATCCACACTTGAAGCAGGCTCCAGACTTCCTGTAGCAGTCCCGGCCTTGGTGAAATTTGCCAGACCTGGCACTTCGGAGCGGAAGATGATGAAGACAAACCACCTCTATCCCTCGAACCCTGGCGGTCCCAGCTCGGTCTCCAGTAGACTACTTCTTCTGAGAAGCAGACTGGTCTCTCCTGTCGCTGTCGTCGGACCTCTGCTTCCTCTTCTGGTCCTTCCCTCTAGACTGGTGACCTCTCAAATCAGCCTCCACCAATAGGGCAACGTCAGCAACATCCTTGAAAGTCTTGTGACGCAGAGGCGTCACAGTAGAGCGGATATCCGGCCTCAAGCCGCTCTCAAACTTCCTGGCCTTCCTATGCTCGTCTGGCTCAGGTGTAAACTTGGATAAACTGATCCTCCACGCTCATGTCCCGGCCCTGGCGAAGTCGATTATACTCAAGGATGCGCTGATCCTTATAGACGTCGGGGTAGAACAGCTTAATAAACTCCCTGGTGAACTGGTCCCACGTCCATTGCTGTGGGAACTTCCCCATAACTGACCTCCACCACTCCATGGCTTCAGCCTTGAAAAGAAATGTGGCAAAGTCGATCTTCTGCTCCTCCTCTGAGCCCATAACTCGCAGCAAGTTCTCCACCTCAGTCAACCGATGACTAGCCTCCTGTGGGTCTCCTGCCCCATCAAATGCTGGAGGCTTCAGCTTCATAAACTCCTAAAGCGTCTTCACATTCCTTCCTCCAGCATCAGCCCCAACTGGGCCTGGTCCGCCAACTGGTCCTCCTCCAACTGGTCCACCCCCTGCAGCCATCGTCTGCATGAGCTGCGTCATGAACTGCTAAACAGCATCAGCAACATTTCCTGGAGCTTTCTTGGCGGCATTCTAAAAGTCCAACAGTAGGCAATTAGACTCAGACACTAGTACTGACGCTTCTGACTGGCTGGCTAACATAAAATCCCAGTAGATTAGAAACCTGGCTCTGATATCACTAAATGTAACACCCCCGAACACTGGCCTAGGAGTTAGGGGTATTACACGCCGTGTATTATTACTTAATAACGCAAGGCTCTAACTAACACACATAAATAAACAGAGTTAAGGCCCAAAACGAAATACTTAAAAAATAAGTATTGACAAAGTGCTGAAGATTCCAAAACGTTAATACAATCCTCAACGTAAACAAAAGCGGAAGCTAACAACAGAAGCCCAAAGGCTACAAGTCAAAATGCAATTGTCCCAAAAGAACCAAACATAACAAAAGCTAAACTCCTGAAGTTAAACAAAGGGATCCTCACTGATCAATCTGCAATGTTAGATAAAGTAGGGGAATTAGCAAACAACTATGCCAAGTAAATGACCAACTTCATCAACCAGCATGCTCAAAACATTTATAAATGTTATCAAATCAGAGGTAGACATAAGTAAACCATATTCCCTGCCAGAAATTAGAAAAAGAAGTCCAAACACAAAAGGACTAAACAGAGTTCAAAAGCAGCAGAAGCAGAAACAGAAGGGGACCCTAGTTAATCACAACATACATACAGAACGAGCAAACAACCCGTGAACAGAATGAGGAAACCTCACTCGTAAACACAACAGGTGGAACACATGTGAACAGAACGGGGAACATCACCCGTGAAACAGAAGGATATCCTACACAGCGCTACGAGACAGCTAAACCAGCATCCAAAGGTTCAGATACAGACATAACTAGGTCCCAAAACAGAAGCTCAAATACAGTTAAGCATGTGTGCACCAATGGCACCAGAAAGCACATAGATAGCTTGGAAATCAGAAGGGGAATCCAACCCCGCAAACGGAAGTCAAAACGGAGCTCAAACGAGCAAGTTATGGTCAAAACAGTACCATGTTCGAGCTTCTGTCCGGACATCAACGTTCAGACGCAAGTCGAGACTCAGAAGGAAAAATCAGACGGATGTCCGAACATGTGTTCGAACATGGAAGTTCGGACACAGGTGGAACTTCAAAATAGAGGCAGAGACAGAGGTGTCCGAACATCTAGGCTCGGACGGATGTTCGGACGGTTTTCTGAAATCAAACACGCGTAAAGTGAACATGTGTCCGACGACAAAGTTCGGACACAAGTCAAAGCAAAACAGAGAATGCCGAAGGGTGTGTCCGAACTTCTGTCTGGACTTACATGTTCGGACACCATTCGAGACTTGTAAGCCGGACTCGTCCTCGCACCCCGTCCGAACATCGAAGCTCGGACGGAAGTCCGGACACGGCAAAAACGTCAGAAATTCAAAGCGCAACAGGGCATGTCCGAACGTCAAAGCTCGGACAGACGTTCGGACATAACAAAAAGTGCAGTTTCCAAAAACGAATTGCACAACAAAATAGAGGTTTAAACACAACAAAACAGAAGCAGTTTGTAGAAAACAACCTTGGGGGTTTGGGCATCATTAAACGGCAATGTAAACAGACGAACTCACAAACTCGCAACCAGAATTGAAACTCCCCAAGGCTGAACACACTGACTGAATCCATAAGCCACCTACCTCGATAACTGACAGACGAATCCCAAATCAGAAACAGTAGAGCCCAACCACGCAGAATCCAAAAAGCAAACCGGCAATCCAGAAATGCAGTTCCAAGCTTCTGACTAGAACACCATTGCAGGGCAAATCACAAATCAGAAACACAAAATTAAACCCCGAAACTGAAATGTAGAACGTACTCACATCCCTCACCTGATCTGACGCCGAAATCGCAGACGAAGACAACTGTAGAAGGGAATTGATAGAAACGCAAGAACCAACGTTGAATGCAATAAAATTATAAAGAACAATTAGGGATTAGAGAGCCCCCAAAAAATAAAATCTATTGATTGTAATAAAAATCAAAAACCAATTTGCGTGATTGGTGAATGAAGAAGACGAAACAAATTGTAAAATCCACCAATAGAACTCAGATTGCAGAACCACACTTGCAGGACTTGAGCGCTTGAATGAGCGCACTTTTGAGAGAGAGAGAGAAGAGAAGGGAGCGTGACAGCCATTTCAAAATGGACGAGGGTTAGAACGTGATTGAGAGTGAGGGGAATTAAGAAGTTTAATTACTGATCAAATTACATACCAGTAATTAGAAGGGAATAAGGGAAATGACCCATTCATCCTCGCCTCTATCTAAAAGGACTCCTATGTCCTGAATCCAAAATGCATCCATATAAGGCCACTTGTGACGAAATAAAATGCAATAAAACTTTAGGTTATAACATGTATGGCTTGAGCTTTTCATGGATATTAAGACTATATGTGTAGGTCTGTTAATATAGTATGGGTTATCAAGTTTCAAGAATTTCCTCGGGTCACTTCTGAGCTCTTCCGAAGCCTGGTTGCCCAGAACCACTAAATACTGAAAAATGTCACTAGATTGTCTTATATTAAAAGAAGAAAGATATGATTGTTTCTTTCCTTAAAACACTCTCAAAAGTATCTAACACTCTTCCTATGGTTGATAACCACTCTCAGTTCCTGAGGAATTTAGTAATTTTCGGGAATTTCAGGAATCCTGCGAAACTAAGGTTTATCGGGTGATTTCCGGGAACTAGGGTTTCTATGACTCACCAAGCACTTCCCACTAATTATAACCTTCTCCATCTTTAGAAATTAGGGTTTCCTAAGGTTTATAGCTAAGTAAGGCCCTAATCACAGTTTAAGAATTCGGGGTATTACATCCCCCCCCTTAAACAAAGCTTCATCCCCGAAGCTCGATTCATCACACAAAACAATACATTCACATACTCCAAGAAATTAAAACAATACTCCGCACAATAATTCTCAGTTAGCTTCATCAAGAAGAATGATTCAGCAACATCACACAAAACCTCAAACATACCAATCCTATCCATCACCCAATATAAACCATTCACAAATTCAACGATACCACCTATATAAAATCATTAAGAAGACAACTCCTAAAATAATATTCAAGTATTACCAACCATTTCTGGCACCAACAAACATTCACAATCACCAACAAACATTCTCAAACATTAATAGACATTCACCACTTACCATACGACTCTCCCCCCCTAGAAAGAAAGTTTCTCCTGAAACTTTAATTGCTAACCTTAATCAAAGAGTTTTGGATGTTGAGCTCTCATCTTGCTTTCTAGTTCCCATGTAGCTTCTTGAACTCCATGATGAGTCCATAAAACTTTAACCAAATCTACAGACTTCCCTCGGGTCTCCCTTGTCTTACGATCCAAAATTTTAATCGCGTGTTCTTCATAAGTTAAATTAGGTGCAACTTCCACTTCGTTTGGTTGCAACACATGTGACTCGTCTGGGACATATCGCTTCAATTGTGATACGTGGAACACATTGTGAACCCTTTCCAAATTCATTGGCAAAGCTAAACGATAAGCTAAATTTCCAACTCTCTCCAACACTTCATACGGACCGACATATTTAGGAGCAAGTTTCCCCTTCTTACCGAATCGTACCACGCTTTTAGTGGGTGAAACCTTCAGGAATACCTTATCTCCTACATTGAATTCAACTGGCCTTCTATGTAAATCAGCATAAGACTTTTGCCTATCTTGTGCGGCTTTCAACTTCTGCCGAATATTCCTAACCTGCTGAGCCATCTCCTCTGTCAACTCAGGCCCTACCATAACCACCTCCTGCGTATCATTCCAACATAACGGAGTATGACACTTCCTACCATATAAAGCTTCATACGGGGCCATATGGATACTTGAGTGGTAACTGTTGTTGTAAGAAAATTCAATCAAGTGCAACTTGTCACTCCATGACCCCTGATAATCCATTGCACAAGCCGCAACATATCCTCTAAGTTTGGATAGTTCTCTCCGTCTGCCCATCGGTCTGTGGGTGGTAAGCTGTACTAAGGCTCAATTTTGTTCCCATGGCTTTTTGAAATTGCTGCCAAAACCTTGAGATAAACCTAGAATCTCTATCCGAAATAATCTCTATTGGAACTCCATGATATTTAACCACATTTTTAATATACGCTTCCACCAGCTGTTCCATAGACCAAGTACTTTTCACTGGAATTAATCTGTAGTCTTAGTCAATCGATCTACAATCACTTAAATCTGATCCATCCCTCCTCTTGTTGGTGGTAATCCCACTATAAAGTCCATAGATATCGAACCCATTTCCACATGGGTATATCCAATGGTTGCAACAAGCTTCCTACTTTCTTGTGCTCGAATTTAACCTTTTGACATGTTAAGCACTTGACACATGTTCAGCTATCTCCTTTTTCATGCCTGGCCACCAAAAACTTTTCTTCAACTCTTTACATAACTTGTTCCCCCCCGGATGTATGGAATAAGCAGAGTTATGAGCTTCCTGCATCAACTTCCTTTTAATATTGCCACATGAATCTGGTATACACCATCTCCCACGAAACCTCAAACTACCATTGTCATAAATCTTAAAATCTGGGGCTTCTCCTTTTTCCACTTTTTCCTTTTTTTCCGTAGTTTCTCATCCTCTTGCCGGTGATGCAAAATTACCTTGTAAATGTCGAGGAATGCGTTCATACTAGCCAAAATTTCTCTATCCACCTCTCCCGTCGTTACCACCTCGAGGTTCAACCTTTTGAAATCTTGTACCAACTCATCATGTAAGGCGTCTGCCACCACATTGGCTTTGCCTTCATGGTATAGGATCTCCAGGTCATAATCCTTAATAAGTTCCAACCATCTCCTTTGCCTCATATTAAGTTCTTTTTGAGTGAAGATATATTTCAAGCTCTTGTGATCCTTGTAAATTTTGTAATAAGTTCCATACAAATAATGCCTCCAAATTTTCAAAGCAAAAACTACAGCTGCAAGTTCCAAATCATGAGTAGGGTACCTTGTCTCATAGCTCTTCAAGTGTCGAGAGGCATAGGCAATGACCTTGCCATTCTGCATCAACACACACCCTAATCCGTATTTAGACGCGTCACTATATACTTTAAACCCTTCCGTACCACAGGGCAACGTAAGAATTGGTGCGTGGTTAACTTCTCCTTCTAAATCTGGAAAGCTTTTTCACAATCTTTGTCCCACTTATAACGTACATCCTTTTTCATCAGATTTGTAAGCAGTCTTGCAATTTTAGCGAAATCTTGAACAAACTTCTTATAGTATCCAGCTAACCCAAGAAAACTTTGAACTTCTCGAACATTCGTTGGCCTGGGCCAATCCTTAACAGCCTGAATTTTAGCCGGGTCAACCGAAATTCCAACCCCGGTTACAACATGACCTAAAAACAATACTTCTTTGAGCCAAAAATCACACTTAGATAATTTAGCATACAACTTCTTCTCCCTTAAAACCTGTAGAACTTGTTGCAGATGTTCAGCATGTTGCTCCTCATCCTTCGAGTACACCAATATGTGATCAATAAATACCACTACAAACTTATGAAGGAATTGGCTGAAAACCCGATTCAATAAGTCCATAAATACTGCCGGTGCATTTGTTAGCCCAAATGGCATAACCACATACTCATAATGACCATACCTAGTTCGAAAGGTTGTCTTTGGTATATCCTTCTCTGCTACCTTGTAGTTGGTCGAACAAGTCATCAATCCTAGGCAAAGGATATTTATTCTTGATTGTGGCGTTATTCAATTCCCTGTAATCAATGCAAAGATGCAAAGTTCCATCCTTCTTTCTTACAAACAATACTGGGGCTCCCCATGGAGAAGCACTCGGTCGTATATAACCTTTTTCTAAAAGTTCCTCCAACTGTTTCTTTAGCTCATTCAACTCATTCGGGGCCATCCTATAAGGATGCTTAGAAATTGGAGCTGTTCCTGGTACTAAATCAATAGTGAACTCAATCTCATGGTCGGGTGGTAGTCCGGGAATTTCTTCTGGAAAAACATCCAAAAACTCCCTGACCACTGGAAGATCCTCTAATGCGGATGACTTCTATTCTTGCGCCGATTTTTCTTCTTGAACATAACACATATAAACTGGCTCTCATTTTCGCAACTCCTTTAGGAACTTTAAGGCAGGTATGACCTTTCCCCTTTGCATGTGTACGACACTCTCTTCCCTTTCTTTCCACATAAGCTAATCTTTTGTTTTTCACAATCTATGCGCCCCTTGTGCTTACCCAACCAATCCATCCCCAAGATTATATCAAAATCTTTCGAATCAAACTCTATCATATCCATCTCGAATTCTCTACCCTCTATGGTTATTTTTACTCCTTCCATCTTCCTAGTGCATCCTACCACTCTTCCCGTAGGTGTAGAAACAAAAATTTCAACTTCTATATCAGGGACTACTCCTACTTTCTTCAAGAACTCAGAGGATATAAAAGAACATGTTGCACCAGAATCAAACAATACTTTAGCACTAGTTCCAAGAACTGGAAAAGTACCTGTAATGACGGCCCCTTCTTGTTGAGATTCACCTCCGTCTTGCTGATTACGTTGATATATCCCTGATTCTTATAGCCTCCTCCCTGAGTACTTCCGCTTCCATATTGTATTTGCTTCCCCTGATTATTCCCTTGCCCACTCATGTTACCTCTTGGACTATTATAATTATTCCTCTGTCCATTTTGATTATTCAGCTGTACTCACCTTGGTTGCCATGATTGTTCTGGTTGTTGAAATTCCCAGTTGTAGCAGGTCTTGCTACTTGATCAGTACCTCGTTCCATCCTTCTTACCCTACACTCACAGGCCCTATGGCATAGTTCCCACAGTTAAAACACTTTACTAACCTTCCTTCACAATCTTCTCCTGGATGATTCCTTCCACATATCTTGCAATAAAAGTATCTAGTTCCTTAATCATTGAATCGTCGTCCCGAGTAATTGGGTCTGGCTCTTCCACTTGGTCTAACCTCAACTTTAGTCCTCTTATCAAAGCTCTCAGCCTTACGTGACTCCATTCTCCTTTTCTGCCACGTTTGTACTTCTTTCCTCCTCTATTGTACCTATAAAGATTTGCAGCTTTATCGTATGCCTCTTGTAATGTACTTATAGGTATTACACTCAGAGCTTCTTGTAAATCTCAATTTAACCCTTCCAAGAAACGTTGAACCTTAGCAGTCTCATCTGGTACCACATGCGGAGCAAATCTAGCAAGCTCCACGAACTTAGCATGATAAGTTTTAACATCATCTGTTGGTTGCCTCAATCCAGTAAATTCCTGATATTTCTGCAACCTTACATGCTCTGGATAAAATCTTTTCCTCATCGCATCCTTCAACATATTCCATCCAAAACTAGGATTTCCCTTGAGTCTCTCCTCCTCCACAGTCCACCACAGATCAGCCTCCCCACTTACCTTCTTTTCTTCAGGGCAATCAATGATACCAAATATTTTGTCAAACTCTCTGATCCACTCCTCCAGAATCACCGGATCCTCTTCTCCCGAATAAGTACTTGGTTTCATTGCTGCTATCCTTCAGGAGAAATCCTTGGGTGTTTCAGCTCTAGCCTCATGCTGCTCTAAGATTCTTCCCATGCTCAGTATCAACTCTCTCAGTTCATCCATATGTCCTCTCCCCTCTCCATTACTCTGTCCTTTCCCCTCTCCATTATTCTTCACACAGATATGTTAGTTGCAATATAAATAGTTAACTATAATCAATCAAGCACACAACATACAAATATCACAGCAAATCACATCTTCAAAACCATATGGTTCTGCCTAGACTCCAAAACCTAAGCCTGGGTCACCCTGCTTCCCTAACATTTTCCCCAACTAAACCTATGGCTCTAATACCACTCTATAACGCCCCGGTTTACCACCCCCATTTACTTAGCCTTTTTTTTAAGACATGCCATAACCGAAGTAACATGATAAACATTAGCTTGTATTATACATGCATCAGTTCACAAAAGGTCCCCTATTACTATCACCGGGGGTTACCGCCACACTTACTAAAGGCTAGTAAGTGTAAGGCTACATACCACCACCACCTCTACGTTATCTATCTTACATCGCTACTCTATTACCAAAAGAGTGACACAACCAACTCGTCACTTACACCTTAGTACCAAAAGACCCCTTCCAGCCAACTGCTAAGTTAGCTCCTACTCCTATTTTACACCAAAAGTAAGGGGTATCAAAAGGCTAATACATAACTAGTATCTAGCAAGGGACCATTTCCATATACTCGTAAACAGTGGAAACTTCATAAGTGATAGACTGACTGCTGCCATTCCTGGGTGCATAAACCCTGTTTCTTGTTCCATCAAACACTATCTCGGTGACCCCAGGCTGAATACTTATACGATAGGTGACAAACATGAAAATATAGAAGGTACCGGTGGATTCGTCTTCAGTGTAGAGAATGTGACCATTCCAGTTACCCTGCACTCATAGAATTCATATACACAGAAATACAAGCAAATAAACGTAAAAGCTGTAAAAGCTGAGTAACACTACCAAACACCCCGTTAAAAACTTATTTCTCTTAAAACCTTGTTTCTAGTAAATATTAACAATTATAGGGCATAACAAATCAGAAGAGATCACACTCCATTTACCT
>JAIOTZ010001762.1:0-28948 GCA_023374045.1 Limonium bicolor
TTTGAAATTTTGAATTTTCAATAATTATTTATAAATTATGAGAGGTGCAAAATTGCTACATTTTTATAATCGTTTATTTATCCAAATAATTTGATTCCAACCCTCAAAATTCATAAAAATCTTCCTTATCTATGGTTAATATTTCATGATTTAATTCGGCGTGTAGGCCGGTAAAAAAAATCAGATCCTCTTAGATCCTAAGATTCATGACAAAATTTTTTGTTTCATCAATTGGCCACTCGCTTCCCTATATAATCAGGCCTCCCAAATGACCAAAACATCAACAAAAGTCAAAAAGACGCCGACAAACCTGCCTCCCACGTTTCACAACACTCTCGCACCAAAATCATACCAAAACTCTTCCAAAATCGTACCAAAATCAAAAAGACTCGATTTTTATTGTCTCCTCAAAGTTCCAATCACCAATCCACCATAAAACACAATCACAAAAGCATGAATAACAACAAAAAAGACTTATCCAAGAGCTAGAGATCGTAGCTCAACCGAAGAACCGAGTACGGAATCCCAACGTGGTGTGATCAAACTTTTGGTGAAGTCGAGTTAGATTGGTAATCTCCACCCTTTAATCTCACAACTTTCACACACTCCCCACGTGAATCCCTTGCAAATTTTCAACTTTTAGGTGTGTTTTTTTACTTTTCTTAATTTTCAGTGTGATAATTTGTTAGCTAAGTTTTGGGTTAAATTCGGCCCCAATTTGAAAACTTTTAATCACTAAAGTGTTTAGAATATTTCAAGGTATAAAATCATAAAATTTAATCCAAAAAACCACCGGAAATAACACCAACACTGTCGTCTGGTGGCTGTTCCCACCCACGGACGCTCTATTTGGGGTCACAGAGGCCGTGTCTGAAGTATCAGACATATCCCCCAGACCATGAGAATCATATTTTAAAAAAAACCAGGTTGAGTCTATGCCCACAAATACTTGAGAATTTTTATTTCCAATTTTTAATTTTCTGTTTAATTTAATAGATTTTAGGGTCCGTGGTCACGGACGACAGCAACTTTTGACCTAATTTGGCTCACGAAACCCTAATTTAATAAAAAAACAGAAGCTTGCAAACTTAGGTTAATCAACCTTGTAATAAGCCTTTTCATGACATTAGTAAAGGAAAAAAACCTTTAAAGGGTAGTGAAAGTAATTTGAACTTGGAAAAAGCTATATTACCAATCTCCTGAACCCGAACTCTACCTTTCCTAGTTTACTTTAGGTTATAACTTAGGTGGCGACTCAATTATAGGTTCCTGTGGGATAACCTTAGTTTTAATAATTATTGTTTATGACATAGTTTTTGAACTTAGGTTATAAGTGGACCTTGAACCTAATTAGATCCTAATCACATATGATAAGGTTTGAAAAAAAAACCCAAGATCACACTTCCACACTTCATTTTTCTCCTCAAGTTGAGTATATTGACCACACTGAAGGCCCGATGCTCTTAACCATGGGCCATTAGGATAAACACCTACAGGAGGATCGGTCTAATCTGAACACTTCTTAAAGGCATGCAAGAAGAGGCCACATCGGAAGCAAATCGCAGGCATCCTTTCATGGGTTACTCGCATAAACGAATCACGACCTTCTATTGAAACTTTGAATATCCGAGAACAGACCTATACATGTCTGACAGAACTTTGATCCGCATGTACTCACCATCATCCCCGTATAGAAAAACTTCCAAATCGATTGCCCAAGCGTATGGAAAAGTCGTTGTGCTAGAATCGGAAAGGAACATCATGCACCTTTACCCACAATGGAATCCAACGGAACTCGTTCTCATTTGGAGCTTTCATTTTATCAATATGTTGGAAGACGAGGAGAGAGCCATCGACGGACTAAGGTCCTCAGTTTAAGACCGCATGCACGAAGTCTTGTTTCTCAAATTTGAGAAAAAAAGGTACACACCGGATGTACGGACCTTAACATCCCCTTCAATTATCCAAACTTTACCTAGTGTACTGTTCATTGCACGATTTCAACGCCTTGGGGGAGAAGATTTTACACAGGAGGCAGTGGTCAAACGAAAGCATTAGACCTTCTATCACCATATCATCCAACGAGAGTGCATCCCTTAATCTTCCATAAGTGAGAGGTCAGCATATCTAGAATTTAGTTCATCCTCTGGTGCATACGTGGTAGTCTCACCCATATTTACAAAAAAAAAAAACCCAAGCAAAGAAGAGAAACAGATGGAGGTCAGAACTGTCCAGCACGAAGAGATCTAGAGAGAAGAAGACAAAATGACACTTCCTAGAAGACAATATGTGATGAAAGAGCTGAAGTTGGTGGAAAATGAATATTTAGAAATAAAATCAGCGCTTATATCAAAGAGGGAGAAGAAAAGAATCCGAAGACAATGACAATGACTTGAAAACCCTTTCCCAAAAAGCACAACAACAATCGAAGTGGACAAATGACAAATTTTCCTGGAGACGCAGCCCGAGAGAAGAAGAGAGATGAGAGAAGTCAGAGAGGCACTATTCTAGAGACTCTCATTGTAGAGAGAGTTATCCCGCCCAAGGGTACGAACATGAATACAAGTTGAAGTAACACAGTAGCATAACAAGTAATTGAGTTAAAGTGGAATTAAAAAATGTAAACTTGATCATAATTTGCATCTTACTACATTGACAATTATTCATGCTTTTTTTAGAGCGGGATAATGAGAAAACCCAAAAATAAGCTAACACCCTCTCATATTTTTCTTTCTTTCACATTATGTAAGAATAGCAACATAAAAAAACCCACAAATCAGTTCTTAACTTTTACTCTTTCATTTATGTAGAGCATTGTGATTGAAAAATTAGTTGTTGTGGGTCCATAATTGAATCCTCAAGGTTCTTGTAGATGAACTTTCTCCCTAGGTCTCTCAATTATCTCATGTCCATGACCAACAAACAGTTTTCTGTGGGAAGAAAAGCATTATCGAGCTCATAAAAACTAAAGTTTTGAAAGTATGATTTTTTGAAAAAGCCATACTATTAACAAGGTCATCTCTCCCTAGAGAAGCTCTGTCCTTAGTGAAGCTCTTTCTCTAGCTAATTTCCTCTGCAATGTTGAGCCTCACCCTTCTTGTCGTTGCCTTTTCCTACCTGCTTGCACGATGCTCATCCGCCCCTAATCTCACCTGCCTTTCATCAAGTTTGCCCATTCCTATGACTGATGCTCATGGGAGTTCCTATCTAACTGGTCAATTGTCTGGGCAAAACATCAATGAAATCTTATGTTCATAGATACTGGTTTCTTTCCTATCGTTTGTTTTATGTGACCAGTGGAAATGAGACTCATTTAGAGTGCCGAGTTTAAGTCACCGGCAGATAGGTCAAGTTATACAATACTCTTGCTAAATGATGGTATACTCTACCTGGTTGGAGTGAGACAACGTGCACTGCTCTGGTCTCCTAGCCAAATGGAAGACTTCTCTCAAAGCCTTTACAATGATCATATACTGGCTTGTGTTCAGTGGAATTTTGGGACTAGGCGTAGAGGTTATGTTATTCTACTCAAGCTAACGATAGCATTGATCTGATGCTGTGACTCTTTCCATTTGTCGATCATGAAGGCCTCATATGCTGGCTATGGAACAAACTCCAGCAACCCCACATTTATGCAGTATTCCTTTTTGGTAAGGATGGGTCACAGGTGGGTTGTTGGATGCTTTATCATCCCTTTGGTGGTTCTACTTGTTGTAGTCGTTCATGCGGAAGCTTCATCTGGCTTGACTAAGTTGGCTCCTTCTGAATTGTTAATCCCAAGGCTTGATGTGAGTGTTCTCATCCAAACGAGAAGTAAAACTTCACTGGAGCAGATGCGGGAAGTATTAGCTACTCATGGTGGGATAGAACACATCATATCAAGATCCACATATGAGTTCATTGTAATCTTCTACAATGAAGAAGAAAGAAATCGCTTCCTCCAAGGGTAAAAGTGGAAGAATGACGGCTGGAAAGTAGATCCATGGCAGGAAAATGTAGCATATACTAAAAGGATGGTGAATGTGGCGATTAGAGGAATCCCCCCTCAAGCATGGTGTGAAACAATAGTAAGGAATATCTTGGCAAAGTTTGGGACGGTGATTGGCATTGAAACAGACTTAGAGAAGCTACCAGCAAATTTAGACGTATTCGCAATAATAGAGACCAATACATTTAAGATTCTAAATGAGGAGATCGAGGTCCTGTTTGATAACAAAATTTTCACAGTCGGAATAGTAGAAATTTGGACCGAGGAGCTAGGAGATAACTTGGCGGTGACAAACCGGGTATCGGAGGAAGCTTCCGGCGGCCAGGTGCAGGCGGCGCAAAATAAAAACGCTGTCGAAGAGTCAGACCTGCAGTCAAAGGTAGAGAAAAGGCGGAACTGGTGTTAATGTAGGAGCACGTCCTAAGGTGGAACTTGGAACATTCCGTTGACAGAAATTTGTTTAAGGGCCCACCACTAATGGTCATATGTGAGGATGCTAAACGACACATTACAGTAATGACTGCTAGTGGTCTACCGATATGGAAGAAAGTCCCGGCAGAAGTCCCAGGAATATGTTCACGGCTCGAGACAATTTGTGTAGCTATCAGTGATATGAAAAGCGGGAACATAATGATTCAATTAAAAAACCAAAATGGTGCTTTTGTGATGATGAGTATTCCACGTAGCATGGGAAATTCAAATCTCAATAAGGGAGTGGGCATTAATGGCCAAGGTGGGCCTGCAGCTCATATAGGCTCTACAGAATTAAAGAGTAATATGGGGACATGTGCGGCAAGGGTAGGTGGGGGTAGCTATTGCTACACAGAGGTTCATGCAATCGAAGTGGAACGTCCAGAATTATTTGATATCGATGAAGAGGAAGAAGAATTAGTTGAAGCTGCTAGTTCCCATGGTGAGATGAAGCTGTGTACCCAAGCCGAGCAGTGCTGTGGGTCAGCAGCAGATGAGAGGGTTCCATGTACCCCACTCTCAGAACAAGTGAGAGGTATCTCTATCGAAGTTGTGTTATCTCCGGATAGCCCTAAACTGCAATCACGAAAAATCAGTGAGAACAAAGAAGTGGAGTTTGTAGAGTTGTACCTTGAGTATAGAAGGAGATTAGGGTGCTCAATTCCTTTCCTGGATCTATCAAAACAAAATTATGCCCATTCTTTGCGAAGTAGTGAGAGTTTCTCTAAGAAGAGTAAACAAAAGATAGGGTGGAATATCGGGGATCCACGACACTTGAGGCTTGACAAAGCCAAGGTGGTAGGTGGCAAAAAGCATCATGCTCGGTGATCTTGGAGATTCGTTGAGGAAATTGAGTAATAAAGTTCTGGCCGAAGGACACAAAGTTCCAGGATTCAAGCAATCAAGTTATCCGAGCGATCTAGAGATGAACAACATTAAATCTTCCCGTGACTCAGGATATCTCACGAGGCTCCATAGATACAGTCTAATTTTTTTCTAGTAGTTCGTCGTGTCGGTGAATTTCCATGATCAAGAAGTTTTCTTCCCTTTTACTTTTTATTATGTTGAAATTTCAATCTCGTGCTAGCCTGTTAAGGCTAGCCTCCTGATGTAAATCATCGTTTTAAGTTGTCTTTGTAGCGCTACTTATAAAAAAACTTGTTGCAGGATCTACCGTGCTCAGATCCCTCCTCATATTACTGATGGAAGCAGATTGTGGAGAGGAAACTTTCATGGGGGGTGGGACGCCGCAAACCAGGATGATGAGGAAGAGTATGTAACGAAACAACAAATCAAAGAGGGAGAATTCTCCCTAGTCTATCGCACGAAAGCTCTGAGATTAGGGAAATGAAAGAGCTCTCAAACTGAGCTTCTGGAATGTTGTTACTGATGCTTTTATATGAGTGAATACAATGATTATGCGGGAAAAACAGATACAGTTGGCAAGAGAGGATAGAATAGGAAAAACAGAAAGTAAGAAATAAAACGTGTATAAACCGTACTAATAGTGTTGTATCTCTACACCCCCATAAGACAAGCATGATAGAACAAAGAATGCTTGAACTGAAACTCTCAAGGAAGTGATGAACAATGAATACCCATTAAAGGTAACTGAGCTCTGTATTGTCTACCATTTAGACCCTTGGTGAGCATATCGGCTAATTGTGAGGAACTAGGAATATGAGAGACGCGAATCAAGCCTCGTTGAATCTGTTCCCGAACATAGTGGCAGTCCACCTCAGCATGTTTAGTCCTCTCAGGAGCAACAGGATTAGTAGCGATGAATACTGCTGACTTATTATCACAGTGCAGCGGTATGGGAGTAATGTTATTAACGCAAAGTTCTGCTAACAGCATAGTTAGCCAAGCAAGTTCAGAAGTGACTTTCCTCATTGACCGATATTCGGCCTCTACAGAGGATAAAGAAACTAATGCCTGCTTTTTTGCCTTCCAGAGATGGGACAGCCCCCTAGAAGGATGTAAAACCACTGCGGATCGGCGGGAGATTGGGCAAGTTGCCCAATCCGAATCACAATAAGCAACAAGCTGAAAGTGAAAATCATCCTGATTGTTAAAGAGTAACCCATTACCAATAGTGCCACTGATGTACTTCAAAACATGAACTGCAACATCATAATGCCCTTGACAAGGAGCTTTGAGAAATTGACTAAGCAACTGGACAGAAAAACTCAAATTTGGTCTTGTATTGGTTAGGTAATTTAACTGTCCTACCAACCTCCTGTATAGTTCCGGATCAGGCATAGGCTCGCCTGCTTCAACTAGTAACTTTGTGCCAGTTTCAAGAGGACTAGCAACTGGTTTACAATGAAGAATGTCATATTCCTCCAAAAGCTCCTTGGCATACTTTCTCTGAGTAACAATCAAGCCATCTTTATGAGCAACAAATTCCATTTCAAGGAAGTAATGAAGATCCCCAAAGATCTTTGATGCGAAAATTGTTGTGTAATTGCTCTTTTAGCAACAAAATTTCAGCTATGTTATCACCACAAACAATTAAATCATCAACATAGACACCAATGTATACCACTGAACCTCCCGTCCTTTTGAAAAAAGAGAATAATCATTGTACGAGCTAGAGTATCTATGGTGTCTAAAAAAATCAGTTAACATGGCATACCATTGCAGTGACGCTTGTTTAAGGCCATACAATGAACGTTTCAGGTGACAAACCTTACTAGAAGCACCATCCAATCCTGGCAGAAGTTTCATATATATTTCCTCATTAAGATCCCCGTGCAAAAACGCGTTGTTCACATCTAATTGGTGAACTATCTAGCCTCTTTTAACCGTAACAGATAGAAGAGCACAGACTGTAGTTAACTTCACCACATGTGAAAAAGTTGTGAACCCGCGAACCACAAGTCGTGCCTTGTAACGTTCAAGAGTCCCGTCTACTTTAGTCTTAATCTTGTACACCCACTTACAGCTGGTAGCCTTTTTACCTTTAGGCAAAGTAGTGACTTTCCAAGTGCCATTTCTGGCTAAAGCATGTAATTCCCCTGCCATAGTTTTCCTCCAGTGGGGATCTTTATTAGCATCAGAAAAGACTCTTGGCTCAGTGGGAAGGGCGTGTAACTGAGTAAGGCTGCAAGAAAGGGTGCAAGCAGACAAGGAAATAGTCTTGTTGCCACCAATCTCTGTTAGAGAATATAGACTATCAATAGTAGGAGATTCTCTGTCAAGCCTAGCAGACAAAATCTGTGTAAAAGAATAATCTTCTTCTTTGGAAATAGCTGTGTTTCCAACAAAATAATCAGATAGATGAACAGGTGGTCTATGAACCCTATCTTATCGTTGTAAATGTAACTATGGAGTAGATGGAACAACATCGAGAACAAAATTAGTCTCATCAGAAGTAGTCTCACCAGGACCTGATTCAGGAAGAGACTCAATGATCCGTGTTTCATCAGTTTGTGGAGAAGAACCTATACCACCAGGGGTATGTAATGAAGGAGGAGTGGAGTTAAAATGTGATGAAGATATGTCATCATCTTCTTCCGGGATTTTTGGAACAAAAAAGGTTTCATCAGTAGAGTATGATATAGTCTCCTTGTGAAAAGGAAATATATGCTCATAAAACAACACATCTCTACTATGAATGACTTTCTTATCTTCCAGTCGAAGTAACTTGTGTCCCTTGCTGAGCAAGGTCCAAGATATACACACTTATCTGCTCTAGCATCAAATTTCTTTTTGTGAGGGTTGACATTCATAGCATGGGCTAGACAACCAAAGGTACAAAGCAATGAGTAGTCTGGAGCCTTTCCATGTAATTCCTCAAAGGGTGTTCTTCCTCCAAGAACAGCAGAAGGAATTTTATTAATTATATTGACAACAAATAGAACACTGTCTCCCCAGTATGGAAGTGGTATTTGTGAGTGAAAAACACAGCTCTGGCTGTTTCTAAAATATGACGATGCTTCCTCTGTACCACACCGTTCTACTGGGGTGTATGGGGACATGAACGCTGATGAATGATCCCCCCCTCTCTAAAAATACCCAGTCAAATCTTTTGAGGAACCAAGCTCATAAGCATTATCGGTCCTGATGATTTTGACTCTTTTTCCAAACCGAGTTTCAGTCATATTCACAAAGCTTTTAATCAAACCAGTAGCTTCTGATTTTTGTCGCATAAGAGAGACCCATAAGCACCTGGTTTTATCATCAACGATACTCAAGAAAAAAAAAAACCATCATGTGTTTGCTCAGTACAAGGACCCCAAACATCGACATGAGTAATATCAAAAGGATTGCTATTCTTTGTCTGAGAAATAGGAAAGGGTAACCGATGACCCTTATCCTTATTACAAGAATCACACACCAATTGTTCTGTAACATCACTCTTATTAATCAATCCCAAATCCAACAACTTTGAATAAGGAATGTGACCAAGTCTATAATGCCAGTAAGAGAGCTCTTATTGACTGAAGTTACATTACAATCAACTCTTCCTGCTGTAATTTTCTTTCGCATGTGAGCAAAATCTTCCAATGCTCTTGTATCCAGATAGTACGAACCATTCTCTTCATGACCAATCTGCATCTCAATATTCAAGGCTTGGTCCTGCAAGATACAACAATGTTCATCAAAAATCAATCTCCTTTTGATTTGTTTGATGAACATGTTGACAAATAGCAGACTATGCTCAAAGGTGGGAACATATAAGACATCAGGAAGTTTAACATTCTTTCCCAGAATAACATTACCCTCGATGTGAACAGATTGCACCCTTCCATCTGGCATAGAAATTGTATGAATATCTTTCAATCCTTCACTCTGAGCAAATATGCTTCTGTCTTCACTGAGATGATCAGTGGCTCCAGTATTCACTATCCATTTTCAGACCCTTTTCTAATTGTTAACAACAGAATTCATACATGTATGATCATTTTCCTTGTTAATGAGATAATTACCAGCAAAATTGCAAGGGTGAACTATCTCCTGCTCAGAGTTCATCTTCTAAAGACAGCTTATCAGAAGATTGATCTGATCACGAGAACCATTTGCAGATTGTTGTCTCCCTTCATCAGAAATCTCTCTATATTCTGACTCAACACTATTGGTTGACTTTTTATTCTTTTCAAACTTCCATCCGTTTGGGTATCCATTTTTGGCATAACAATTCTCTTCATTATGTCCTGGCTTGCCACAAAAGGTACAACTCTTTGTTCCTTTCCTTCCTTTTTCTCTCTGTTGCCACTTAATTTGTTGTTGAGGAATATATTTTCTTTCAACAACATTAGCAAAACTGGTCATATCACCTTCTACTTTCTTTTTCTTTCCACTCCCCCTTTGTCTTTCTTCGGATAAAATGACGAAATAAGCACTCTCCATGGAAGGAAGAGATTTCATCATCAGTATATTCCCCCTAATATTGACATAATCATCACTCAATCCCATCAGAAAACTAAAAACTTGTCTTCTTCGACCAGCTTAGTAGCCTTGCCAGCATTACCGCAAGTACAACAACCACAGGAAACAAGACTTTCTACCGAGTTCAGTTCATCTCAGATATTTTTGAACTTGGTAAAATACACTCTCACTCTCACACTATCACTTCCTTGTTCCAGATCACAAATCTCCCTTTTCAAATTAAATCTTCGCGTTCCATCCACCTGATCGAATCTGGCTAACAGATTTTTCCACATTTCTCCCGCGGTACTACTAAACAGTAGACTCTAACTTATGTCTTTACTCAAGGCATTTAGGATCCAAGACATAACTAAACCATTGCATCTTTTCCAAGCTTACATTTTAACTTCATCGTCTACTGGTTTAGTTATACTACCGTCTATAATGCCTAACTTGTTCTTTGCCATCAACGCAATCAGAACAGTTTGTTTCCACATTTGAAAACCAGTTCCATCAAATTTCCAGGCTATTATCATACCTGGATGATCAGACGTATGAAAGTACAACGGATCTGCAGGATCAAGACCATTACTCCTCATTCTGGCTCTAGTGATGCTTTCGAGCAACTGTTCGAAGGATTGCGATGTCGCAGTGCTCTCCGTCATGATGATCGCAGAGAAAATTCAGGATTACTAATCCTACTATGATACCATGTAATGAAATAGCAAAATTAGAGAGGGAGAATTCTTCCTAGACTATGGCATGAAAGCTCTGAGATTAGGGAAAGGAAAGAGCTCTCGGACTGAGCTTCTGGAATGTTGTTATTGATGCTTTTATATGAGTGAATACAATGCTTAGGCGGGAAAAACAGATACAGCTGGCAAGAGAGAATAGAATAGGAAAACAAAGTAAAGAAATAAAACGCGTATAAACCGTACTAATAGTGCTGTATCTCTACAGAGTATGGTTCTAGAGAATTTCTTCCTCTGAAACTGAAGCAACTTGTGGAGAAAAATTGTACAGGTGAGTGGAACGCTTCAAACCAGAAAGTTGATAAAGAATTGTGCTGGAGGATGTCTTCTCTTAACGAAAGAGTAAGCAGAAATTGAATTACTTCTATAGAAGGGAGATGTGTGTTCACTGAGTATGATGAATCGAGAGATCTATCGTTCTACTCTCTGTATGTCTTATTATTCAGAAAAACTATTAACCCGACTATCTATCTAACTAATAAGTTCTTTAACATATGCAACTCAATACTGGGCCGCATGTATAGACATGGGTTGGGCCGCATACATATTGGACATATCTATAGTTCCAATACTCCCCCTCAAAACTGATCAGGAAGGTTGTTGCGATCTAGTTTTGCAAGAATCTGGAACTGCCTGCTGCTGTCTCTGATATGGAACTCCCCCTGTCGTCCGAATTCGTATGAAAGCCTGCTTGCTTCAAGAATGACTGGTATTGCCTTGCTGTTACAGCTTCGTAAGAACATCTGCCAGTTGTCGATCTCCTGGGATATGCTGAAGTAATCAGCCTCTTGAATCTTTTCTCGAACCAGATGACAGTCCAACTCTATGTTTTGGTTCTTTCGTGAAGACGGGATTCCGGGCGATGTATACTGCCGCCTTGTTGTCGCAGTTGACTTGAATAGGTGTGACTCCTGCTACACCTAGATCATGAAGCAGTCGAGGGCCATGTAAGCTCAGTAGTGACTCTCCTAATGGACCGATATTCAGATTCTGCAGTGGATAAAGCGATCGTCGTTTGCTTCTTCGATTTCCAACTGACTGTTGTACCACCGAGGAGAATTATGTAACCGCTCACTGATCTTCTAGTCAAAGGGCAACTGGCCCAATCTGCATCACAAAAGGCAGTTAAAGTTAGATCTGATCTATTATTAAAGAAAATACCATTACCTTGTGTTCCTTTGATGTATCTCAGGAGGTGCAGTGCACACTGCATATTCTCTTCTGTTGTTGCTTCAGGTGCTGACTCAGTTGCTGTATAGGGTAAGAGAGTCTGGCCTTGTGTTGGAAAGGAAAGTTTATTCTTCCTATAAGTCTTCTTAATAAGTGGGGTCATCAAGAGGTGGGCTCTGTCCAATTTGAGACTTGTATGCTGCTGGTAACGGTACAGCTGCAACTTTGCAGTCAGGAGCTAAATAATCATGTAACAGGTCAGTGATATACTTTCTTTGATTCAAAATGACACCATTTCAGTGTAGGTAAACTCCATTCCAAGGAAATAACACAGTTTGCCCAAATCTTTAATTTGAACTTTGTGTTAAGAACAGTTTTTTATATGTTTGATTTCTGCTTCATCATTTCCTGTGGCTATTATGTCATCAACATATATGCCAAGGAAGGTTTGGAAATTGCCATTGAATTTGATAAAGAGGGATGATCTTCTGCGATTGAGTATAACCATAATACCGAAGAGTTTGAGAAAGTTTTTCATACCAGCTTCGTGAGGCCTGTTTCAAACCGTATATGGATTTGTGCAATCTGCAGACCTTTGCTTGTATATTTCTCTGAGACCTTCCGGTACCCCATGTAAATTTCCTCTTGGAGATCACCATGGAGAAAAGCGTTTGATGTCGAGCTGATCCAATCTCCATCCTCTCTTAACAGCCACTGTAACGGGGCATCTTATTGTTTTTATTTTCACAACGGGGGAGAAGTCTCCCAAAAGTCTTCACCATACTTTTGCGTATAGCCTTTAGCCACAAGGCGCGCCTTGTATCTCTCAATGTTGCCATCTGATTTCAACTTTACCTTATAAACCCACTTGCTGCCTATAATGTGTTTCCCCTTCGTGTGGATCAACAATGGTCCATGTACCGTTATCATGAAGGGCCTTGAGTTCATCCTCCATGGCTTGTACCCAATTGGTGTCTTTCACGGCCACTTTGTAGGACGTGGTTCTTGTATCGCTGTACACTTTGAAGGACAGACCTGGACTTGAAGACAAAGCATGCACAGGATACACAGTAATAGGTTGCAAGTTAGTTAGGTAATCAGATAGCAGGTTAGAGGTATCATTGTCCTTCTGTAACCTATCAGAAGAATGTTACTGAAGAAATCTTGTTCTGGAATATGAGATTGTCCTAGGAAGTAGTCCTCCAAGATATCCTGGAGGATGTCTTTCTCGGTAGATCTTCTCAGCATTGCATTATCTTCTGTTGCAGTGTTTTCTTGTGCAGTATTCTCTACAGTGGCCTTGAGCAGCATTCTCAGCAGTATAGGGACTTCAATGTCTATATTTTCCACAACATCATGATCATAGATACCACAGCTGTCTGTCTGATCATGATTAGGATAGCCTTGTGTGTGAACTTCAGCATCATCATTATCAGATATAAAATTTTGCAAGGGAAATTTTTTTTCATAAAAAGTCACATCCCTACTGATGGTAACAGTTTTATCTTTCAAATGTAAGACTTTATATCCCTTCTTGTTTTCTGCAACACCTAAGTAAATACAAGCTGATCCTCTTGGTTCAAACTTGTGTCTATCCTTCCTTACCTCAGTTTTGTAGCAAAGACATCCAAAGACTCTTAGAGAGGAATAATCTGGTTTAGAATGATACAATTTTTCATAAGGAGTCAATTACCTAAGGACTTAGATGGCAATCTATTAAGAGTAGGTTGCATATTTAATGCATTCACCCCAATAAGGCAGATCAGGTGAGCCTGAAAATATAAGGCACGAGCAGTCTCTAACAAGTATTGTGCTTTCTTTCCACAACGCCATTCTGTTGCGGTAATGGGCACATGTCGTTTGATGCACAATCCCGTTTTCTCTAAAGTTACTTAGTTACCTCTGTACTACTCCTAATTCTAGGGCATTGTCGCTCCTGATGGCCTTAACTTTAACCTCAAACTGGCTCTCAATCGCTTAATAAAACATGTCAGAACTATAAAAAGCTTCAGATTTGTACTTTAACAAGTGTGTCCAGGTGCATCGAGAATAATCATCAACTAAGTACGAAAGTAACGTTTGTCATCATAAGTTGGGACCTTGAAAGGTCCCCACACATCTGCATGCACTAATTCAAAACAGTTCTTGGATTTATAAAGGAGCTAGGAAAAGGTTTCCCGAACAGATCTTGCTTTGGCAAACATCACCACAAACTGTCTAAAACATCATCCTTCTTTATTAACTCTAAAGAACATAGTTTGTGCAGAGGCACGTGGCCTAATCTACTGTGCCACAGATCTACATTGGCATTTTCTTTAACAGAATTTTGACAAACAAAACTTTTATCTACTTGAGTATTTTGTATGATTTCTCCTATGTCACCAATTTCATCAATGTTCAACAAGTACAAACCATTAACAGCCTTTCCAATCATGCAGTTTCTATTTCCTTCAAGGTCCTGCACATGACAAGCAGATTCATAGAAAATGACAGGCATATTAATTTGTTTGACAAGTTTTTGCACTAATATCAGGTTAAATCTGAAACTTTCAACCAACAACACATTTTCCAGGTAGAAATTCTGTCCAAGTTTAACAGTCCCATATTGAGAAACCTTCTGAAGATGACCATCAGGCATAATAATTTCTCTATCCCCATCTAAAGTTTTCAAGTCAATAAATCGTCTCTTATTGCCACTCATGTGCTCTGAGGCACCCGTATCAAGAATCCAAGATTCAGAATCATTCAAATTCGTTTTGCTAAGGAAATAGACAGAGCAAAACATTTGAGGGATTGAATTACCTGAGAAGTTGCACCGATCTTCTTGCGGTTGTTGACTTACACGGTTCCTTTGAAGAAGATCTCTTAACTGCTGCAACTCTTCACTGCTCAAACCAGAATGCTGAGGTTGACTAACACTTCTATCTTCTGCATTCTGATTAGCAAAGGCAGCGCCAACCACAGCTTTTCTTTTCTTCTTCCACCAGTCAGGATATCCGATTATCTCGAAACATCCATCCCTATTGTGCCCTTTCTTTTGGCACTTGGAACAAATCTGGTTCTGCTTGGCAAGATCCCTATTGGGTTTTCTTTGATTTTGATTTTGTCCAAATCGGACTTTATCTGCGGCTAGGGCTATCGCATCTTGGTCTGGTCCCGTAGCCTTAGATGAGATCTGACGCCGTCGTTCTTCATGTGCGACAAGAGAGTATACCTCGTCAACACTTGGAAGTTTTTCCTTGAGAAGGATGTTTTCCTTCAGAGTCGAATAAGTTTCATTCAACCCCATTAAGAATTGCATTACTCTCTCCTTCTGTTGTCGTTCTTGAAATTCCTGCCTGGCGTTGCAAGAGCAGGCGATTTTCTTCTCCAGCGACTCCAGCTCGTCCCAAAGATTCTTTAGTTTGGTGAAGAAAGTGGATACACTGTCTGAATCTTGTTCGATTTTTGCGAGTTCCTTCTTCACCGAGTAAACTTGTGCTTCATTCGTTTGTTCATGTCTTTTACACAAGCTTTTCCAGGCATCTGCTGCATCATCGAAGTAGAGGATTCCGTCCGCAATATCCTTGCTTACACTCTGAGCGAGCCAAGAGATCAGCATATGATTTACTCGCTCCCAGGAAGCGAACTTTGAATCACCGGACTGCGGCGCCTTCAATGTTCCATCGAGGAACCCAAACTTATTTTTCGCCTTTAGGGCTACGATCACCTTGCGCTTCCACCCGCCGAAGCCTGCTCCGCCGCTGAACGTTGGTGCAAGATTCATCCCCGGATTATCACTCGGATGAAGATAATACGGGTCGTTTAGGTCGGCACCAGAATTCTTTGCTTCTGGCGTTGCACCGGATGCTTTTTCATTGTCTCCCATGGTTGTAAACCAAATCTTGATTTCCTTCTAGGTTGGAGCTAGAATTCTTTCAGAAGTGCGATCGAATTTGCTCTGATACCATAACGAAAGAGCAAGCAGAAATTGAATTACTTCTATAGAAGGGAGATGTGTTTCGCTGAGTATGATGAATCGAGAGAGCTACAGAACTACTCTCTGTATTGTCTTAGTTATTACAGAAAAACTATTAACCCGACTATCTATCTAAACTAATGAGTCCTTTAACATATGCAACTCAGTACTGGGCCGCATGTATATTAGACATGGGTTGGGCCGCATACATATTGGACATATCTATAGTTCCAATAGGAACTCCTAAATACTTAACAGGGAGAACCCCCTCCTCGAACCCCAAAATATCAAGAATCTTCTTTTTATTATCATCATTTACACCACCAAAAAATACCCTACACTTCTGATTACTGAAAAATAAACCAGAAGTCATAGAGAAACAGTCAAGCAAATCCTTAATAATCTTTATCGAACCAGTATCTCCTCTGCAGAAAACAAGGAGGTCGTCAGCAAAACACAAGTGATTCAAACTCACTCTGCTGCATTTAGGATGAAAGTTGAAATCTGGCATATTCTGAGCCTTAGCCAGCAATCTGCTCAAATACTCCATACACAAAACAAAAAGAAGAGGGGAGAGAGGATCTCCCTACCTCAGCCCTCTTTTCCCCTCAAAAAACCCACTACTACGACCATTTATTAGAATAGAGTAAACAGGAGTGGTAACACACCTCATTACCCATCTAATAAACCTCTCATGAAAACCAAGCCCTTCCAAGACTTCCTCCAAAAACTCCCAACAGACACTATCATAAGCTTTCTGAATATCCACTTTAAAAGCACATTTGGGAGAAATATGCTTTCTCTTATACCCCTGTATAATCTCCTGACATAGCAGAATATTGTGAACCAAGCTCCTCCCAGCAACAAACGCACCTTGACAATCACTAGTAATCCATGGAAGAACCACTTTCAACCTTGCAGTGATGATCTTTGAAATTATTTTATAGAGTACATTGCAGCATGCAATAGGCCGCAGGTCTTGCACTCTTGTAGGATTCTCAACCTTAGGCACCAGAGATATCAGAGTAGAATTTATTTGCTTTAGGATTTTGCCCTTCACAAAGAAATCTCTAACAGCCCTTCTGATGTCATTCCCCACAATATGCCACGATGATTTGAAGAATAGAGCACTAAATCCATCAGGACCAGGAGCCTTAGTGTTCTTTATTGAATTCACAGCCTCCCAAATCTCCTTATCTGAAACAGGGCAAATCAAACTCTCATTAAGCTCCTCAGACACACTGTTCCCCATAGCAAAAACACTCTGATCACAGCATACTCTGTGACTCCTCTTTTCCCCCAACAGACTCTTGAAGAAGCCCACAATGTGTTCTTCAATATCCTCCTCTGCCACTAGCCTTTGACCCAACTCATTAACCATAACATGAATTCTAGAAGAATGCCTTCTAGAGTTCATAACTCTATGAAAGTAGGAACTGGATTCATCTCCCATCTGTAGCCAGTCAATTTTAGCCTGCTGAGCCATTTGGGTGTGCAGCAGATCCAAACTCTTATTATACTCACTGATCGCCACATTCTCTTCCTCAATCAGACCCTTGTTAAACGGATCATTCACCAGTAACAGCTGCACCTTATGTAAACTCTCTCTGCAAGCATCAGCCAACTTACGCAGATTACAAAACTTAGTCTTATTCAGGCCCTTGAGATTCTTCTTAACCACTTTCATCCTCTGAACCACCCTATACATCAAACACCCTTTAACATCAGTATCCCAACTTCTCTTAACAACATCATAATAGCTACTGTCAGAAATCCAAATATTACAGAATCTGAACAAACTCGGCTGCTTCCCAATATCTTTATCAATCCTAACCAACGCTGGGGAATGATCAGACACATCAGGAGGGCAGAACTCATAATGAGAATCAACAAAATTATTTATCCAAACATCATTCACAAGCACTCTGTCAAGCTTACAACACATTCTAGAACTTGGATCACTAACATGTTTATTAGTCCAAGTATAGAAAGCACCAGAAAACTTCATATCATGCACATCAATCTCCTCCACACAACTAACAAAATTTGGGTCAATATCAGCCACCGTAGAGTTGCAAATTGATTTCTCCCCAAATTTAAGCAGGCAGTTAAAATCCCCCAAGATTATCCATGACTCAAACATAGACCTACCAATCCTCCTGAGATCCGCCCAAAGAATTTCCCTATCACCAGGAAGGTTAGCCGCATAAATTGCTGTCAAACAGAAAGAAACAACACCATTCTTAGACACAACTTGACAGTGCACCAATTGACTTGTGACCTCCAAACATTGAAGATCCCACAAATTCTCATCCCACAAAACAAGAATTTGACAATTCTTATCTTGATCCAGATTAGAAACCCACCTCCAATTCCTACTAAAGCACTTCATAACACTATCAAACTTATTACTCCTTATTCTTTGTTTAGGGCAATGTTTCTAGAGAGAGAGGCTCCGTCATCTCTCTAATCTCCTTTCTCAGTGCATCTGCCATGGGAGGCAGAGGACGCAAGGCAAAAGTTACTCTTCCATTGCCTGGTAATCTAGCGACGCCGATTAATCAATCGATCCCTGTTGTATTGTCGGGTGCCCCGAAGAAGGTTCTTACGTTTGGAAGTCATGATAAGTTCGAGAAGGATGAAGCGAAGAAGGATGAAGCGAAGAAGGATGAAGCGAAGAAGGATGAAGCGAAGAAGGATGTCGCGGGCGATGAGGTTAGGAGTGAGATCGAAGACCTACAACAGGTAGCTAAGGCTGGGGCGGGTGTGGATTTGGGGAAAATCCCGCAAGTTAAGAAGACCTGGAGTGAGGTGGTCGCTAATAATAGGGATAAAGAGAATTGTCTCAACCTAGAGAGCTTTGAGGAGGACGATTCTGCGGTGTTGAAATTTACGAAGACAGAAGTGGATTCTGAGTGTAATTTTTGGAAGAACTCCCTGGTGGGTGCAGCTTTAGGGGTGCGCTATTCTTTTTCTGCTATGGAGCGCTTCGTTCAGGCGAGGTGGAGTAAGTATGCTATTCCTAAGATCTATATCAATGATGTTGGAGTTTTTGTTTTCCGGTTTGAGAACAGGGAGGATCTGATGAGTGTGTTCGAAGGGGGGCCATGGTTTGTACAAGGGAACCATCCGTTAGTTCTTCGGATCTGGTCCTAAGCAAGCAAGCCCTAAGTCACTATAACCAATTTTATTATTTTAACCGTCAGTTAGAAGAAAACGGCTTGTGGGTCAGTTTTAGAGATTGACAAAACAATCAGAGTACAAGCCAGCGGAAGGGACAATAACATTGCTTAATATGTTTTACACGTTCCTGAATGTGAACCACAATAAAAAAAGATTACGAGCTGCTAGCTAGCCATTCTTACCATCTGAGTTTTAACTTTCCGTCCATGTATATACATGCACGACACACCTTATTTGGCCAGACGCGAGACGGGGCGGCAGTACACGTTACATTACACCGTCTATTGTGGTGGCACTCAATCAGTATCCATTTACTAACTCATTTCACTGTTTTTTATTATATTAATTTTAATTAGTTGTAATTTTTAAAATATAAGTCCAAAATACAAAAAAATTACACCATTATTCATCTAAATTCAAGCTCTTCAAAACAAGACTAGTCATAGATATGTTTTAAGAAATTTAAAAATTTATATTAATTACATGTATATATTCATATATATTAATGAGACTTATGATTCATAACATCATTTAGTGTATCATAATATCTATTTTAATGAATCATAATATCAAAACTAATGAATCGTATTTTTATTTTAGTGTATCATAATAAACATATAAAAATAAAAACAATTTAAACAATAATACAACACAAAATAGGGGGTTGCTATTCATAGTACAAAATTACTAATCATCGTAGTACAAAATTTTTTTAAATCATATTGACGTTGTAAACATGTAATGATGTGTCGCTATTTTTTTCCTTCAAAAAATGATATCTGAAAGTAAATTTACCCAAGTAGTTTGTAGTTGATTAGTAGCGAACTTTACTAGTTACTTTATTGTTGTAATCAATACAGGAATCTTTTTTTAAAAAAAAATGTTGGATTACATTTTTATGTGTTTATACTATTAATATGACTTAAAATTAATTTGTATTGCGAAAAGCAAAAAACTTTACTATTTGCAGTACAATTTTTATTTACCAAACTTAGTTGAATAAGTGGGAATGTTGTGGGGAGACATTTTTTTCTGAAACAAAAGAGAATTGAATGACCACATTTTAGTCAAAATGATTAAAACAACTAAGTTAAAGAAAAACTAAGTCACAACAACTAAGTTAAAGAAAAATTAAGTTACAACAACGAAGTTAAAGAAAAACTAAGTTAAAGAAAAACTAAGTTACAACAACTAAGTTAAAGAAAAACTAAGTTACAGCAACTAAGTTAAAGAAAAAATAAGTTACAACAACTAAGTTAAAGAAAAACAAAGTTACAACGCTGTTCCATCTGTCTAACCTAGATTGTATTTGATGAATCCAAGGTCCAACAGTGTTTGGATCTCTATAAAAGAACCACTGCGGATAGACAGGGGGGAGTGGGGAGTCATCAACCATACAAAACCTTACGAAATGACCCTGGGGGCAAACTCCTATGTGGATCTCTCCTCTTGGTCTATCACGATCGGTATAATTATCGATCGGAAGGTATGTGGCACTTGCCATACCCCCCAGACAGTAGAGTAGAAAACTATTATCGAAGTGTACTTTGTCGCGATCACTGTCCCCATTTCCGTGGTCATCCATTTCTCTTGAGGTGCTGCCCCATCCCTATTCCAATGAATCGCACTTATCATGTCGTTGTACGGTGCTTCGTTAAACATGCTCTTGTATACATGCTTCACCGGTTCTGTATTCTTCATGTGATGGTACATTCCTCTACAGACATTTTTCCACCTCTCTTTGTTTGAATACAGGTAATCAGCAATCACCCTGAAACCACAATTACCATCTCCACGAACATCAATATACCCAGTGATATATTGATATAGATTGGATGGGAAATAGTAGTAGTATGGGAAGTTGTTTATGGGCATGAATCGATTCGGATCTGATGATCCTCTATTAAGTGATCTTCTATTTGATGGTGCTCCTTCGTACTGGCTCGCCCTTGGTTGGTTACGCTCCCAAGATGAAGGTTCCCGTCGGTTTGGTCTTGAGGTCCCGGTAGGTCTGTCAATCCCAAACTGTTCTAATGGTTCTCCTAATTGGCACACCATGTCTGGATGAAGGAAGTTCTGGATTTGACTGTAACATTTGGCCGTCAGAGTCGGATCGTCTAACTGTGCTACCTCAGAAGCAATATCACGCCATTTGTTTTGTTCTACCTCCTTGTAGGATAGCATATCAAATGTTGATTCATGATTCTCCCTGCTTAGGGTATACCAGAAATGATGTATATCCCTCTTTGAGCAAGTATATCACTATCCAGCATGTAGTTTAATTTACATGTACATGGTAATCCATGAGAGGTTACCTTGTCACATCCACAGATTGAGCTATCCATTTGAACATAATCCGCCTTACCAAGCTCCTTTACTAGCTCATCCAAGCATAGGATATTAACCTTCCCGATCAGGTCAGCAATTGGAACCCTCATGTGCTCTCTTCTGTGTTTTGTCTTGGCTGACTCGAAATCCTTTTTTAGCTCTCTGATGCTAGTATTCACATGATCGTTAATCTTTGGAAAAGATTACATCCAAAGTGTGTCTAGCACTACTTAATCTCGCCTTTAGAGCAGAATGTGTGCTCTCTCCACCTAGTCAAATGTTTAAGTAAGTTTTATAGATCTATAACAATGACGGTATTATCTTAAAAATTATAAGACTAACAATTGTACCTATTTGTCGTTGTGTTACCAAAGTGCAACACATTCTTGACTCAAGCCTCAACAAATTTTTCATTGTGTTTCTCCCAGACTGATGCAACATACGTAATGAAATGTGGATAGCTTCGGTATGTATTCTTCAAATTTTGAAGGCTCTCGTTGTAGTCCTACTCTGTTCTTGAGTAGACAACCGAAGTCCACATTCGGACTGCAGCCGCTACCCTTCCTCTATCACCCATATAAGTCTCCGCTTTCCCCTGAATGTTCCTACTTATGTGCCACCGACATAGAAGATGATGAGATTCAGGAAATACCTGTTGTAAGGCATTCATCAGGGCCAGCCATTTGTTGGTGATAAATGTTGAGGTTGTAGTCTGAACAATGAGTTTCCTTAATTGTTCAAGTGCCCACACATACATGTCCATTGATTCTGATACAAGAAAGGCGAAGGCAATGCTGAAGTTCTTGCCTATACTCGTCACTCCGATGAACTGAACCAAAGGTATTTTTGCGATGTTCGTTTTATAGGTAGCATCAATGCCTATGACGTACGGGAAAGCTTGCATCAGTAATCTAGAGGTAGGGTGTGCAAAGAAGATGGACCCAAGTCGTGTTCGATCCCTTAAATTGTGTAAGTATGCAGAATCATGTTATCTATCAAATTAATATGAAACCTAAAGAATTACAGTTATTTGAGACATCCTAAGTTGACTTACTTGGTTCTGTAGTGTAATCGTAGTAGTAGTAGTAGTAGTAGTTTGTCTAGCTCATCCAG
The DNA here is from genome assembly GCA_023374045.1 of Limonium bicolor. Lineage (NCBI taxonomy): Eukaryota > Viridiplantae > Streptophyta > Magnoliopsida > Caryophyllales > Plumbaginaceae > Limonium > Limonium bicolor. The sequence goes on from JAIOTZ010001762.1 coordinate 22,337, forward strand.
CAAAGTCTGCACCATAGAACGACCATTTCTCTTTTCAAGTTTTGTTTTTTGTATCCTGTTGTATATGTCTTTCTTGGTTGCTGACATGTCGGGGTTGATTGTGGCGAGCTCTGAATAAATTGCAGAAGGTGGCACACCGACTCGGGTCCTCTGATCGATCATAATCTCCTCCTCCTCAGTTAGGCGTTTTCCCACAAAATGACCCTCTGCCCACTTAGCGAGATCATGGTTATGTCATCCGTTACCCATATTCAAGAAACACCCGTAGCTTGTGTAATACCCCTTAATTCTAAAAGGACAACCACATTTCTTTAAACCAGTTGATCTGCGTCGGGTGATGACAACAGGTCGTGATGTCCTTCATGGTTTCCAATACCTCTCTCATGTTATGTGGAAATCTTGGCCCGCCCGAGAACTTTGAATTATGGTGTAGATATGGTTGGGATGGCCAACACTACCTACCCAAGCTTTCGCTTCTTCTTTACTCCTAAATGGTTGATCTGTTTGAAATAAGTAACCTGTATCCACCACCAAAGGTCGATTATACATCTGTTGCATGTAGTCATCCATCTCCGCATGATGATCTTGAATGCCTTCATCAAATTCATCCCAACCTTCATCAGTAGTTGAGTCACTTTCTGCAATGAGGGTCGAGAGAATGTTAGACGAATGTTTAAATATGAAATATTTGTGTGAATATGATTTACAAAGACAATAAACTAAATACTTACTGTGCTTGATACTGGAACAAAATCATGATCAGAATCTGAAGATTGACTCATGTCTAGCTACTTGAACAGTTTTACGAAATATTTTTTGGAAGAGAGTCAGGAGATAGAGAGCTTTGAGAATATGGAGAGTGAGTGTGTGAAGATGAAATGGAGGAGGCATCCCTTATATAGAGGTTGGTCATGAACTAGCCACAAGGTTACAAGTTCAAAAACGGTAACCTGGTAAGTGAACAGTGATCTGGTACGTGTACCTCTTCCTGGCAAAAGTAATTACCAATGGTAACTTTTAATTCACTTTGTACCGGATGCAGTAACCTGGTACGTGAATAGTGACCTGGTACGTGTACCTCTTCCTGTCAAAAGTAATTACCAACGATAACTTTTAATTCACTTTGTACCGGATGCAATAACCTGGTACGTCAACAGTGACCTGGTACATGTACCTCTTCCTGGCAAATGTAATTAACAACGGTAACTTTTAATTCAATTTGTACCGGATGCAGTAACCTGGTTTGTGAATAGTGACCTGGTACGTGTACCTCTTCCTGTCAAAAGTAACTACCAACGGTAACTTTTAATTCACTTTGTACCGGATGCAGTAACCTGGTACATAAACAGTGACCTGGTATGTGTACATCTTCCTGTCATAAGTAATTACCAACGACAACTTTTAATTCACTTTGTACCGGATGCAGTAACCTGGTACGTGAACAGTGACCTGGTACGTGTACCTCTTCTTGTCAAAAGTAATTACCAACGGTAACTTTTAATTCACTTTGTACCGGATGCAATAACCTGGTACGTAAACAGTGACCTGGTACGTGTACCTCTTCCTGGCAAAAGTAATTACCAACGGTAACTTTTAATTCACTTTGTACCGGATGCAGTAACCTCGTACGTCAACAGTGACCTGGTACATGTACCTCTTCCTGGCCAAAGTAATTAACAACGGTAACTTTTAATTCACTTTGTACCGGATGCAGTAACCTGGTATGTGAATAGTGACCTGGTACGTGTACCTCTTCCTGGCAAAAGTAACTACCAACGGTAACTTTTAATTCACTTTGTACCGGATGCAGTAACCTGGTACATAAACAGTGACCTGGTATGTGTACCTCTTCCTGTCAAAAGTAATTACCAACGGTAACTTTTAATTCACTTTGTACCGGATGCAGTAACCTGGTACGTGAATAGTGACCTGGTACGTGTACCTTTTCTTGTCAAAAGTAATTACCAACGGTAACTTTTAATTCACTTTGTACCGGATGCAGTAACCTGGTACGTAAACAGTGACCTGGTACGTGTACCTCTTCCTTTCAAAAGTAATTACCAACGGTAACTTTTAATTCACTTTGTACCGGATGCAGTAACCTGGTACTTAAACAGTGACCTGGTACGTTTACCTCTTCCTGGCAAAAGTAATTACCAACGGTAACTTTTAATTCACTTTGTACCGGATGCAGTCCTACAGTACATGAATAGTGTCCTGGTACGTGTACTTCTTCCTAGCAAAAGTAATTACCAACGGTAACTTTTAATTCACTTTATACCGGATGCAGTAACCTAGTACATGAACATTGACCTGCTACGTGTACCTCTTGCTGGCAAAAGTAACTTCAAGACTCAACAAACTATTATAGGATGTAATTTGATTAAATAAGGCTAAGTTTTTTTTGTGTCTTTTTACTATATGTTTTCATTTGAACATCACTATATTATGTAGCTCCTGTGTTGTTAGGTCGTGCCTTAAGCAAGCACCCAAAAAAATAATAATTAGTATCTAACTTTTGTACCAGAAACGGACATCGCCTACTCCATGTTACCGTTTTAACCTTACTTTTCTCACTAGCCGTTAAACTAGTCGCTGGACATGTTAGTGACTGTTACTCAAATATTATAAAAGTGGGTATTAGTGTGCCAACATACTCATTCCTTACCTTGTGCTCTCAGAATCTGTCTAATTACATCTTGCGTGAACTCTTCATACCTTACGCCACATTTCGCTCTCAAAATCAAATGGAGTTTCCTTTCTGTGTGCACGTTAGTTATGTAGCTACTTTTGGTCGTCATGGAGCACAATTTCATAGAAGAATGGGGTACAGACGTGTAGAAGTTACTATGCCATATCCTAGTTTTCTCTATAATCTGCAACGACGAGTAATTCAAGCCGTACAGTCCCTCCTCGGTAGAATAAACATAACAACAATTGTGTATTTGGGGCTGGAGGGCGACTACAAGTGGACTTTTATTCATGTACAAAATGATACATCAGTTCACCGGATGATGGAGAATTATATGGAGTATAATGATTTCATCGATCATATTCCATTACTTGTTATTTATGATCCTATTGAGCCCGATGATGATGATTTTCAACACCAAGAACCAATTTATGAGATGCGACGTAATGTAATAGCACAGGGAATAGAGAGACAAAGGTCGGGAAATAATTAGGTTATTGGTTATTGCGTAATTGATCTTGTTAGTTCTCGTGCTAGTAACCTTAGGTTTGTAATGAAATGATCCCATATGTTAGTAACCTTTGGACGTGGAATAAACGTGTTGTTATACTTTTCTGGATTTATAATCTTTGGTACATGTTAGATAGTTATTCACTTTCAATTCTGTGATTCCTAGGATTTGAATTCTGGGACTTTTGTTATGAATTTCTACATTTTGATATATTTTAGTTCTCGTGACATATACATTAGGTTTGTTCCGCTTGGTAGATGTTATGATTCTTATGAGAGTGTTGATGCATGTGAAGTATCCTCCCGAAAGCAGACTGCATTAACCAGGTTCAATAACGACAATACAAGATTCCTTTTCCTACTCGATACACGTGCTTGCTCTCCAATCATCAAGCTACAATCTTGTTGATTTAAAAGCTCTACAGAAGATTAAAATAGATACTAATAAAGAAAAAATGAATGTTTTCAGTTTATATACCCGATGCTGGTTTACAATGAAGAGCAAAAGAAACGATGCATTTCTAGAAAAATTTTGGCATAGTCTCCCCTGATTTTCTTCTCTCCACCGGTTCTAAGAACCTCCACAAAATCAACCAAAAGGTCATCAATAAGGTCACCAGCAATTTCAGCAATAATTCCACCTTCACCAAGTCCACTAGAAAATAACTACATCCACACAAATTGTATTAAAGTCTATTACATCAAGTAAAAATAAAAGACAACAAATAGTTCCAAGATGTTACTAAAGTTTATTACATCTAAATCCTAGATGAGAACCACTAGGGTGCACCATGCTACCACTGGTAACTATCCCATATGGATTACGAGCTGAACACATCCTCAAGACCATGAGTTGTAGCCCTTTGTTCATCTTCTTGCATCCCCTGACTATAGTATGACCAGTCCCATGCACGGTTCTCTTGATAGTATGGACGTGCAAGCTCACTTGCCTCAAACAGTAGCTGCAACACACTTGGTCAGGTAAGTACTCATAAAAAATAAAAGTGATATCTCATGAAGTACTATAAAAATATGACTTACTAGACAGGGATCTGGACGGTGAATGATAAGTGTGAAATTTATCTATATTTCTAATGCTTAACGTGATTAATATTTTATTGGTTTATATGATAAATTCCTTAATTATATCTTATTTTATGTTATATGCAAAGAACTTCCCTTACATGTGTTTTTATACTAAAACAGGTAAAAATACTGAAGAAAAGAGTTTAAATACACGTGTCGAGGACTTAACGATCAAACCAAGACCAAACGGGAGTAAACTCTATCATTATGATGCATTTTAAAGGTGGTCCGGGTTTGTGTCCGGATTTACATACCCGGACCAACCAAGTGACGAAGCTACTGGATAAAATTGGCTATGGTCCGGATTAACTGATAGACATCAATCCCGACCAAGAAGAAACTCGTGCGACTCTTAGATGACTTCATATTGGACCGCTCGCGTACAGGGCCAATCACGTGGGCTCGTTCGACTTAGTTTTGTACATCATGATACGGGAGAAGCCCATGCACTCACGAGCATATACACTGGACGGGCTAACGAGACAAACTAATTCAGTATGCAGGGCCGCAGAATTTGTTCAGAGGTGCAGAAAATGTTGGGCCGTTGATGAAGAATTCAGAAGCACAGACTAACCAGAGGCGCTGAAATGATCTCACGGCAATTGCTCTGCATGAGCCATGCATTCACAAATAAGTGTTGCACGTGAACTGTACTAATCATTGGGCTGCACACCGCACGTGGGCCGCTGGAGTTCCCACCGACATGCACTTCGATGACATGGGCTTTAGACTTTGTTGGGCGACATGGCAACAGAGCCGCATGAAGACAAGATACACATTCACGTAATGAGCTGGATTGATATTAATGCTCTCTTATCGTCTCACACTCACGCTGGAGCAACATGCATCATCATCATGGACATAGGGGTAGTTCGATACCCGCGTTGAAACTTAACGCTGCTTTTCAAAAAAACTAAGAACATGTGTCAAACTGTTATTGGGCCTATTTACTATGATGACCCACAAAAACCTGACTGCATTCCACATGGTTAACCAACATTGGTTAACCACACCTCGATTTATAGTAACGCAGGTATTCCTGCGTTTCATTTTTTTTTCCAGCCGTCAGCGAACGCGGCCATAGGTTGGAGGAGGCATGCGCATGGGTCATGCAGAGGCGGGTTGTTTCCTGAATCAGCACAGACAAATGATCGAAGGCGCAGGCTTTTTCTTGGGCTGCTCGCGTTCAACAACATGGACCGACTTCGCTCTGACCTACATACACAGAGGGAGCAGCACGTGTGCTGGCTAGAGAGGAAATTATTAACATATTTTGGATGATAGAAGAGATTACGAGATAAAACCCTAGCCGCGAGTTACAGGGCCGCAGATAGTTCGAGACAGAGAACACTAAGTCAGACAGAGGGAAACTAGACAGCAATGCAGACAGATTGGAGCAGAAGACAGAGATCGGATTCATCATCGTTCTCCAATTAGATGATGTTTTCTAATCTCTTTGACATTGTTATTATTTCTTTGTCTCTAATGTCTAAGTAGTTGTTAGAATTCTGGTTTGACTACGGACAACTAGTTTATTATTTTTCTTCCTGAGTTGTTAAATACTAATTCGATACAGATTGTAGTTTTGTTCCTAGTTATTTATTGATATTCTCTTGTGATTAATTATTGCTTGAGTTTATTTGGTATGAATTGCTTACAAGTGAGAACTGTGGCGTTCATTAGACCTTAGGAATATTACCAGTGAAACTACAGATGGCAATTCCTGGGGATTAGCTAACTAGAAACCAGATGAACCGTTAACGCTACTAGTTAATTTGTAAATTCGTAACGAGAGTTAGGATTTGGGAATTGCTAGTAAGAATCTATCTTGCGGGAGACCGGTTTTAGATTAATTTAGATCTGAGGTTGCAATCTAGAATTTATAAAACACTCAGGAAGAGAATTGATAAACTAGGAAGAAGTAGTAAACCAGGATTCACCATTTTTATAGTTGTTAAAGAATCTTTTTAATTGTTTTTGTTTTTATATTAATTGTTTATTTTCTGCAAACCGATCCCCAATTTTTTATTGTTATTTTTCTATAGTTTATTAGTTAGTAGATTAAAGACTCAAACTAGACACAGCCTCCTTTGGTTCGATAACCTAGAGAATACTACCTAGGAAAACTTGCTACGACAGACCAGTACTGTAACACCCCTACTCTATTCGGCTCCTAATCATCTTACTTAACAATATAATCGCAGCGGTAATCTCAACAATTGACTACTGGTCACCGTTCTTGCTCGCCCATACGAGTAATAACGTGCTTCCTGATAAGCTCTTAAATACAAAACATTTTCTCGCAGTGACAACAAGAGATAGAT